>CM035168.1:67739526-67960474 GCA_020205615.1 Panax quinquefolius
TCATCTAAACACCTATTCATCTTTGCACTACGGGCCAAAGATATTCTTGAAAATCATTCATCTTTTGCACTACAGCCAAAGATATTCCATAATATCATCATTTAAGATGAAGATGATGAAAAATATTTTTAAAAAACGAATCCGATTGAAACAAAATGACAAGGATTAAGGATTAAGGATTCGTACTTTGTTTTATCCACGTCAAAAATACCTCAAAAATAATCACGTTGGTGTAAAATTCAAGAATGATCAAAACATGGATACAATCAAAGCTAGTATCCACAATAGATATTTTAGGCGAAAAGGAAAAATTTTCATTTTTTCGATGAATAATCAGATATCAGTAAATAGTGTCCATTATACGTGAATAAACGATATGTGAATAGTAACTCGACACCAAAAGTTTCAAATTTGATAAAAACTTCAGATCAATATTTCAAAGATAATGATATTGAAGAAATAATATCATTACGAAAAAAATAATATCCTTACCTCGAAAGACATACTTCTAGTTGAAATAGGGTATAGTCTTTGAAGGAACTTCAGCTTGATCTAACAATACTCAAAGTATACTCAAAATACTCACAAGAATACGCCGATAATATAGAGAGAAAACTTCGGTTCGGTGTGATTTTCAATTCTAAACCTAAGCACCTATTTATAGGAAAATGTTTAGAACACCAAAGAAGAAAATTTAATAAAATATTAATATATATTATAAATTTCTTTAGCCCGCCTTTTGAAGATCTGATTTTGAAATTAATATCACATGTTAGCCCACTTAAATGCAAAAAACGTTTTTCTTTAAAATAATAATTAAAACTTCCAAAAATCAATTATTTGAGAGCTTGAACTTCAATAATTCACAATAAATAGCCATTTTATCAAAAAATTGAATCTAAGCTAATTTTATAGGAAATTCAATTCTCTACAACTTTGCAGAAGAAAGGTTTTCCAAATTTCAAACGGAAAAATTCGAAGAAATCCACAAACCAGGCGATTTTACAGTTATAATCAAATTTCAAATCAATAAATGGGGTCCACCAACATGTTTAACATGTTTTAAACATTTATTGCAACAAAAATACTCTTCCTCCTCAGATACTCATATATCCCACATTCGTTGTAAAATATCACCATTATTATATTATTAAAATATAATAATACATTTAAATGAATTATCTTATCGAAAAAGATAAAATTTCAATTTTCAACAATTGTCACATTAAAATTTTCTCCATCTATATCCACATAAAATCAATATTTTTCTCATCATATGAATCAATAATTATTTATTCACAAATAATATTACTGTAATCACAATATCGACAATGTGCAGGTTCAGGAAAAGGGGCTTTCAATAAGAATTTCTCTCATTGGCGCATGCAATTAGGTGACCAAACCTCTCCTTGTATGTAACTTTCTAGACATTGCCAATAATGTTATCTAATAATATTATTCGAGATAATATGAATTATTGCTTCGATAATGAAAAATACGTGTAATGACAATTATTGAAACAACAAAGAATATAAAATATCAACACAAGAATTATTAAATCAATAAAATATCGAATAAAGAATTATCGTAACCATTATTGAGTAGTGCCTTCTTCACGTAAGAATCAATAATTGGTGCAATACCGGTGCTATCTTGTGTTTTAACCACCGAGTATTTTAAAAGATTAATTGGTAATAACTACGTAGTTATTCTTAAACCACTTATATTTGTCGTTTTCTTCATCCAATCGCTTTCAAGTTATGGGGCCCACAAAATATCGCTACCGTCGCATTTAATATTCCCCACAATGAAGAATATTCCACGACCAAACGAATATTCCCCACAACAATGAATATTTTATAACCACTTGCTTATTTTGAAATATTTGCGTATTTTACCCATAACTATCACATTAATCAAATCAACCCTTACTATTTCAAAATAATAAATAGAGAAAATTAAATTTCATTAATAATAAGTTGGGGTCTTACAGACATCACAAAACATATCCAATGTTTGGCCATCATATAAAGTACTTGGTCACCAAGATAACCCACATTAACCTTGGTTGCTCCATGGATCAAGCCTAACCCATTGGATCATTACATTGAGCTTAAGCTAACTAACTTAGCTTATTACTATTGGGCTTGCATTACTTTACTTGGGCTTCATATAAACCAACACTTAGCTTAATCATTAATACATCTTGGGCTTGTCCCTTAATGCATATTGGACTTGCACTTCATACAAAATCCACCATTCCATTCTCTTTTGTCTTTAATCCTTAAAGTTCTTAATTTAAGTCCGCATGCAAAATATTACGTTTTCCATACTTAGATTATTATTACATAATCCATCTCACCTCGATATTATAACGTTACATATTTCTCGAAGTTCAAAAATAATTCCCGAGCGGAAATTGATGAATAGTGTTTTTCGGAAAATTTCTCGAAAAAACTTTTATTTTCGTCTTGGAAATTCAAACAATTTAATTCCTTTACGTAGTTAAAATACTACGATGTTCTGACGTTTCTAGGTTATAGAACGACATTCATCTTACTAACACATAATAATAACAATTAATATTATTTTATTTATTATTTTATTAAATAAAATTATTTTACAAAGGATCTGAATCTCTCGGTCGTTACATTCTTCCCCCCTTATAAAGATTCTATCCCCAGAATCTTGCCTCTTATTATTCAAACAATTGAGGGTAATCCTTCTTTATCTTTTCTTCCAATTCCTATGTTGCTTCTTTTGCATCGTGGTTCTTCTATATCACCTTCACAGAAGGTATAACTTTATTCCGCAGAACTTGTTCTTTCCTATCTACAATTTGAATTGGCGTCTCTTCGTACGTTAAGTCTTTCTCGATATGAATAGGCTCATATTCTATCACGTGCTTATAATCCAGCTTATAAGGACACAATACCGATACATGAAACACGTTATGTATTCGTTCTAAGTTTGGAGGTAATGCTATCATATAAGCTACCTCACCTACCCATTTTAACACTTCAAAAGGTCCTATAAACCTCGGACTTAACTTTCCCTTCTTTCCAAAACGTATCTTTCCTTTCTAGGGAGATACCTTTAGAAATAAATAAGAGCCTACTTCAAACTCCATATTTTCTTGATGCAAGTTCGCATACTTCTTTTGTCTGTCTTGAGCTGCAATGAGATGCATTCGTATCAACTTGACAATATCCGATGTTTGCTGCACCAATTATGGCCCTAGCATTCGGCGTTCTCCCACTTCATCCCAATACAATAGTGTTATGCACTTCCTCCCATACAAAGCTTCGTAAGGCGGCATACCTATGCTTGCATGATAACTATTGTTATACCCAAACTCTACTAATGGTAGATGATCATCCCAACTACCCTTGAAATCCATGACGTAAGATCTTAACATATCTTTTAGCGTCTGAATTGTTCTTTCGCTCTGTCCATCAGTTTGTGGATGATACGCCGTACTCTGCTTCAATTGCGTTCCCAACTACTCTTGTAGACTCCTCCAAAAGTTCGATGTGAATCGTGGGTTACGATCTGACACAATCGATACTGGTGCTCCATGTCTGAAAATTATTTCCTTAACATAAAGTCTAGCTAACTGGGCTAAGTTATACTTGACCCTAATTGGAAAAAATTGAGCCGACTTCATAAATTGGTCCACTATTACCCAAATCGCATCATACCCTTTCGTTTTATTCAGAAGTCCCACCACAAAGTCCATCATGATATGCTCCCACTTCCACTCCGGAATCTCCAATGACTGTAACAAACCACTTGGTCATTGATGTTCGGCCTTAACTTTCTAGCAAGTCAAGAACCTACTCACATACTCGGCTATTTCTCTCTTCATGTTTGGCCAACAAAAACTCGGTCGAAGGTCTTGATACGTCTTAGTACTACCAGGATGAATCAAAAACCTCAAACTATGAGCCTCTTGTAATACCTGCTCCTTTAATTCCGTCTCATTCAAAACCCAAATTCTTCCTTCAAATCTTAATAATCCCTCATTATCAAGACTGTACTTAGTATCTTTTTCATTGGTTAGCCGCTCCTTTATCCGGTCACATTCATCAGTTTTAAATTGCCCCTCCTTAACTCTCTCTACGATGGTAGATTGCATCTTCGTCGTAAATAGTATTTGTCCTGCTTCACTCGACAACTTCACTTCTAATTCCATCCTAGCCATCTCTATTATTAACTCAGTTTGAGCCACTAACAAAGACAACTTTTCCTGACCCTTCCTACTTAAGGCTTCTAAGAACTACATTAGCCTTTTCGGGGTGATACAGATTTCTGGTAGTAATCCTTTATCAACTCCAGCCATCTCCTTTGTCTCATATTCAACTCCTTCTGTGTGAAGATATATTTTAGACTCTTGTGGTCCTTATATATCTCACATTTTTCTCCATAAAGATAATGTCTCCATATCTTTAAGGCAAAAACTACTACGGCCAGTTCCAGATCATGAGTAGGGTAAACTTTCTCATAATCCTTTGATTGCCTTGATGCATACGCAATGACCTTGCCATACTGTATGAGCACGCAACCAAGTCCTCTATGCGAAGCATCACTATAAACTATGAAATTTCCTGTGTCATTGGGCAATGACAAAATAGGCGCTTCACTCAATCTCTTCTTCAGTTCTTGAAAACTGTCCTCGCACTTATCAGTCCACGCGTATTTCACCATCTTCCTTTTCAAGTTAGTCAATGGAGTAGCTATCTTTGAAAAATCCTAGATGAATCTCGATAGTAACCCACTAAACCTAGGAAACTCCACACCTCAGTCGGCGTTTTCGGTTGTTCCCAATTCATCACGGCTTCCACCTTCGCTGGATCTTCTGAAATCCCCTCATGGTTAATAACATGACCTAAAAACTATACCTTTTCCAACCAAAATTCACACTTAGTGAACTTCACATACAACTTCTCCTTCCTTAGTGTTTCCAACACTAATCTTAGGTGTTCAGCATGATCTTCTGGCATCTTAGAATAGACTAGAATATCATCGATAAACACCACAACGAACTTGTCCAAATATTGTTTGAACACTCTGTTCATCATATCCATAAATGCAGCTGGTGCATTAGTCAACCCAAATGACATCACCAGAAACTCGTAATGACCATAACGAGTCTTGAATGCTATCGTTGGTACATCCTCCTTCTTAACCTTCAACTGGTGATAACCCGTTCTTAAATCTATTTTAGAAAAATACTTAGCCCCTTTCAACTGATCAAAAAGATCATCGATCCTGGGCAATGGGTATTTATTCTTTATCATTAACTTGTTTAACTCTCTATAGTCGATACAAAGTCTTAATGATTCGTCCTTCTTCTTGACAAATAGTGTCGGTGCTCCCCACGGCGAAACACTCGATTGTATGTACTTCCTATCCAACAGTTCTTGAAACTGTACCATTAACTCCTTCATTTCCACTGGTGCCATACGATACGGTGCCCTGAAAATTGGTGTCACTCCTAGCACGATGTCTATTACAAACTCGGTCTCCTTATCCGGTGGAAGACCCAACAATTTTCACTCAGAAATACATCGGCAAATTCTCTAACTATAGGTATTTGTTCCATGGTTGCTACCACTCTCTGGGTATCAACAACATGACACAGATAACCTACACATCCATTCCTCAATAATTTCCTAGTTTGTGTCATGGTTAGACAACACGAATGTCCCGGAGATCTATTCCCGTAAAATACTACATGAGGTTGTTTTAACATTCTAAGGTTCACACATTTCTTCTGACAATCTATAATTGCCCCATGGTTAACTAAACAATCCATTCCGAGAATTACATCAAATTCTCCTAACTTTATCAGTATCAAATCTATCGATAATTTACAACCCTGTATATCTACGTAACAACTCCTATGAACATCTTCAACAGGAATTATTTCTTCGTTTGCTACCTTAATATTTAGGCTTAAATATGAATTAGTACCCTAAACTATAGGTCGTATTCCACTTCAGTGATCCACCTTTCAATTTTGTCAATTAGATGATTAAACTATCAATTTTTTCCAATTACACCAAATTGAACACGCCACGTCAGAAATTGCTGACGTGGCCAATTTTGTGGGACCTTAAGAAGCTTATGTGGCATAAAAAACAATTTATTATTCATTACATAAACAAATCATTTTATATCATGGGCAAAATTGTCAAACCCAACTTAAAATCCCTAATTAAAATAAAATAAAATTATCAGTAGAAACAAAATCCGCACAGTGAAAACTCCCATCGGCAAAAAATCTAAAACAACAACAAAAAATCTAAAATAACAAAATCAAGATCTAAAATCATAGATCTAAAATCATCAAAAATCTTCAGTATGCAAATATTGAAGATCAAGATCTCAATATCTGCAATCCAATATTCATCGCCTCATCGGCTACCCACTGATTCCAAAAGCCGTCTCTTTCTCTCTCTATAAATTATAGATCTGTAAGTTAGCGCCAGAGATAGTGTCAGTTCAGACGGAAGAGTTAGTCGGTGAGCTTGGATCGAGAAGCGAGTCGGTTCATGGAGATCTAGATGGCGTTGTTGGACTTCATCGATGACTGGAAGTAGTTTATCGATCTCGTGACGATCGCCAGTCAAAGATCATTCTCTCTCTTGCCTCCTCCGAAACCGTGGAGTCCCGGTGCGGAGGATGATTTTTTAGGCGGATTCGAAAACAACGACGCGTCATTCTCCGGTGGTTCCACCGCCAACGCCGACCGAGCAAAATTAATGGTGGTTATTGGTTCCTTCTTTTCAATAGATCCATTTTTCACTAAGCGATGATGATGCTTGTTATTGAGAATGACGAAGGTGTTACGAACCGAATCGACGAGGGTAATCTTTTCATTTCCTTCTCACCAAATCGATGGTGGTGGTGGTGGTGTTGATGCCCATTTAATCGAATCAACGCTCCGATTCGTGAGTCCGGGTTTCCGTAGTTGTTGATCTTTGTTGGTGGTGGACGATTGATGGTGGTGGTGGGGTAGTGGTGTTGATTAAGTAGGAATCCATGGAGGTTGAAGAAGAAGATGTTGTCTTTTCCATATATGAGGAAGGATTTATTTTCTTTGTTGGTGTTGAAAATAGGTAATTTCATGAAGAACATTAGATGGCATTTTTTTGTATTGTATAACTAATATGTTTGTTTTATATTAATTAGAAATGTTAATTTAAGTTTTGACCATTTTTCCCTTTCTTTAAATATAGTTATTTATTTAATAATTAAAAAATAATTTTTTTTGCCACGTAAGCTTCTTTAGGACCCACACAATAAGCCACGTCAGCAATTTCTGACGTGGCATGTTCAATTTGGTCCAATTGAAAAAAATTAATAGTTTAATCATCTAATTGACAAAATTGAAAAGTGAATCACCGAAGTGGAATATGGCCTATAGATTAGGGTACTAATTCATAATTTAGCCTAATATTTAAAGGTATAGGCAACTTTTCGGGAAGTAATCCTAATCGTCTAGCAAAATCACATTCTATAAATGAATAAGTAGCACCCGAATCAAACAACACATAAGCATTTATGTCGTTGATCGGAATAATACCTGCGACGACGTCCCCTGATACAACCGCATCTTGAACTGTCATGTTAAAGGTACGTCTCATCGACCTACCCGGCTTCGTTGGACCACTAATAGCTAACTTACCGTCATTAGTACCCCGGTTCTCGTCCGTCCCCTTCTTCGGGCAGTTCTTTGCCATGTAGTCAGTTGACCCACATACAAAGCATCCATGATTCTTTTTCGGACTTGGACAGTTAGGCGAGATATGCCCTTCATGTCCACAGTTGTAGCATACGGCCTTCCCCTTGAGACAGACTCCTAAGTGAGTCTTCCCACAGGTCTTGCAGGCCTCCATCCTCCTCTTTGGGTCTCCTTGCTTCACTCCGGTATTCCCAGAGCTGAACGTTTTCCTCTTCTGTCCCTCGCCACTACCGCTGGCTCCTTCTATTTTTACTCCCCCGTCCACTTTCCCCTTGTTCTTCTTATCTTTGTGGTACTGGCTCAACGCCTTGTTGGGTAAAATCTAATTACGCACAATACGCAAGTATACGTGGTCAACAAGTAACAAAGTGATAAGTTGAGTATCGTTCCCACAGAGAATTAGTTAACAAGAATTACCAAGTACTAACATATAATCAACTCAGTCTTATTTAAACGAATGAATTTAATGTTATAAATTAAAATATTTAACTAAACTAATTCTAATTACCACTAATTAAAAATCAGATTATGGAGATTTAAGATCACAACTTCACTTATTGCTTCATTTAAGTTAACACACTTCTCATCAATTATTTTCTATCCTGAATTGTTAATCAAGAACACTAAAGCAGATAAAACCACCTCTCGATGCATAATACCCATACTCACTTGCATCCACAGATGATAGAATTAAGCAAGACACCCTAATTTACTAATCCACTATATCTCTATGTGAATTACAATTAAAAAGGATTTAAAGCACAAGTTCTCTATAAGATTACATATGGCGCAAAGGTATATCTCTATCCAAAACACGAATCATGAATTCCATCTATGCAGAAATCACAAACATATGCTATCATGATAAGATCTAAATCAATACTTCATCTCTCGAGTTCATATAGATTATCACGGTAATTGATGGCCAATCAATTAAAAAATTAAGTCCAAATCATAATAGACAATCCCCACAATAGAACATAATAATTGATAATGAAACATATTAAAATAAACAATTAAAAGAAACAAAGAATCCACAATTAACATAATAATATCCAATGTTTGGCCATCACATAAAGTACTTGGTCACCAAGATAACCCACATTAACCTTGGTTGCTCCATGGATCAAGCCTAACCCATTGGATCATTACATTGGGCTTAAGTTAACTAACTTAGCTTATTCCTATTGGGCTTGCATTACTTTACATGGGCTTCATATAAACCAACACTTAGCTTTATCATTAATACATCTTGGGCTTGTCCCTTAATGCATATTGGACTTGCACTTCACACAAAATCCAGCATTCCATTCCCTTTTGTCTTTAATCCTTAACGTTCTTAATTTTAGTCCGCATGCAAAATATTATGTTTTCCATACTTAGATTATTATTACATAATCCAACTCACCTCGATATTATAACGTTTCGTATTTCTCGAAAGTTCAAAAATAATTCCCGAGCGGAAATTGATGAATAGTGTTTTTCAGAAAATTTCTCGGAAAACTTTTATTTTCGTCTTGGAAATTCAAACACTTTAATTCCTTTACGTAGTTAAAATACTACGATGTTCTGACGTTTCTAGGTTATAGAATGACATTCGTCTTACTAACATATAATAATAACAATTAATATTATTTTATTCATTATTTTATTAAATAAAATTATTTCACAAAGGATCCGAATCTCTCGGTCGTTACATGCATAATTCCAACAAGTCTGATGCTTATTAAATCTCTTCACATGTGTGTCATGCTATCTTATGGAATTAGGACTCTCTTGGAAAAATAAAGTAATAGCCACACTTGAGGTCTACCAAAATATCATCACACATGGCAGTATATACTAACTATTATAATCAATTAATTTTATAAATCTCGATTATTAAAATTCAATTTGTATTCCTTCTCATTTTTATGCATGCATAAAGAAAAGCTTATCATATTAAATGCACATAAAATGTCCTAGAGTCTTGAATTGAAAAATCAACTATTTGTAATGACGTTACATAAAATCTTGGGACACAAATGTCTTCAAAGTCTTTGATCAAATCATCATTGATCCTTTTATCAATTTCCTAAAATTTCACAATAAACAATTTACTACAAAAACCCAAGTCATCATCAAAAAAATAAGATTAGAATATTAATAAGTCAACACTTTCTAATATTATTAATCATCTAAAAATATTTTAATTTAGCTTTAATCTAATATTATTAATAATTTGGATCTAATATTAATAACTTTAATCTAATATTATTAATCATTTAAAATAGTTCTTTCTTGTAAAGTTATTTTAGTTCTCTTTTAAAATAATGATTTTACAAAGTTATTTCAGTTCTCTTTTAAAATAGTCCTTTCTTGTAAAATATATAACTCTCATTCTACACATCCAAAAAATTTCATCTTTGGAGTGGATCTAGATAAATTATCATACTATCCTACTAAATGTTTTCATAATTTTTAAAGTAACTTAAACATACAAAACTGCCCCCAGGAAGCAGCTGGACAGAAATTATCCTTTACCCCTTTCGAAAAATCTGGACTGTTTTTTTTCAAAATAGCTCCCAAGGCTTGTAAAATCATTATTTTTGAGTGCTATCACTTGGGTTTACTAGTTAACTTCCACATCGAGCACCCTCCTTTGACAGATCACAAATAGGAGGTGTAGATCTAAAGTTATTGATGATTAAAGTGAAGAAAAGTAAGGGTTTTTCACATTTAAGAACATAGTTTCATTTTCTTCCTTCTGATCAAACTTTTGACAGTCAATGTGACACCCCCAAAATAGGTATACATCACCCATTTTTGTTCGCCAAATACATGGTACAAAATTCAAACACAAATTTAATTATACAACTGTCGTGTAAAATACGACAAAACATAGCTGAGATTTTAAACACGAAAATTGTCTTCTAGACAATATCTAAACTCAAATGGAGTTCTCATTACAATTATTATCATACTATTTTATAAAATAGTGAGGACTACTACAGCCACAATCTTGGACCGTCACTCCATTCCACGACTAGTCCCGGCTACGTTCTCATTTCCTGAAGAGAACAATGAAAGCAAAATGATGAGCTCAACTAGCCTAGTAAGAAATATTATGACTAAGATAATGCAGAATAAATTATCGTTAGCTTTCAACAGTGTTAAACTGATAGAATACAATAAACAACAAGTTTAACTGTAGTGGAAAAAGCAATCCATTAGAAGAGTCAAGTAGAGCATGATATCTACTATCTTCTATGATTTAAAAAGTTTATCATCAGTTTTATCGCTGAGACTCAACTCCATAAATAATCCACATAACTGAATTATCCATGCACTACGGGCCAAGGATATTCATTAGTATCACATCCACGAATTATCCATGCACTACGGGCAAAGGATATTCGTGTTATCACCAATGGTCATGATCATGCCAACAACTGTCCATCAATGCACTACGAGTCAATGAGAACTTTTAACACATCATTTGTAATATTACAGGTCATGATTATACCGAATAATTCCTGGTCATAATCATACTAATCAACAGTTCATCTATGCATTACGGGCCAAAGATTACTTTCATCACAATATAAACATGAGGATGATGACAATGATATAAGAATTCAATTAAATGAGAGAAATGATAAATTTTAAAGATTTATAATTCAATTTATCCAGAATTCAATAATGTCCAAATTATCAATATAATACTGCTTTGTGGAGTAAAATTCAAGATTAATATTGTATCAAAAATAACTTGAATAGAAAAGAAATAAATTTTTGTCATGAATAGTACCTCAGGTGAATAGTACGCAAGTGAATAGTATCCCATGAATAGTACTTCGTGAATAGTATCTCGTGAATAGTACTTCGACATAAAAAAATTAAACTTTAAAAGGAATGCTCAGAAAAATATCCTTGTGAAACGATACTAGATGAAACGTAAATTTCAAGGATATTCTACTAATTTCAAGGAGTATAGAAGCAATACTTAACAAAATGAGTGTAGAATTCAGAATCTGAAAAGAAATAATATTACTTACATACTACAAAGTATGGAAGAAAATATTATTTCTTACGAATATTGAACAAGAATAATATCCCTTACAACTGTTGAACGAAAATAATATTCCTACGAATATTGAACGAAGATAATATTCCTTACGAATATTGAACAAAAATAATATTTCTTATGAATATTAAACGAAATAAAATTCCTTACGATTACAAAAAATAATATCGTAAGCAAATATGAAATAAATAATACCCTTTACCTTAAAAAGGAGAGTATTCCAACTGGTATAGCGGAGATATTCTTGAAGAAAACTTGAACTATTTTCTACACCCAAATCTTAAACTCTAAAGAAATACGCTCAATATTATAGAAGAAGAATTCTCTGATTCTGGTGTTATTTTCAATTCTAAACTAAGCATCCTATTTATAGGAGAATGGAAGGATACTATTTAGAAAATAATCACGGAAGCACAGTGGGGAAAAAAAAATTCACGGGTGTTCGGCGTCTGAATTCACATGATTTACTATACAAACACTATGTAGATATTATGCAAACACTATGCATAATAAAATATAATATATTTTATTTTTCATAAAAAACAAAACTTATTATTATATATATATATATATATATATATATAAACAAAACTGAGATAACTTTCTACCGACAGTTTTGAAAAATGGGTAAGTGGGGGTCCATATAATAAGCAAAATTTACAACAAATACTTCATAAAAATCCCCTCAATATTTTTAACAACATTTATTCATCAATAATATAACTTGCAATATTAACAACCAGATCATTCCCAGAAAAGAGGGGGCTTTTCGATATGGATTTCTCCATATTGGCGCGCAATTAGGTTACCAAACCCCTTTCCTCGACCGAATTTTCTAGACATTGTCAATAATATAAATAATAATATGAATAACTTGTCATCTCAATTATTGATTTAATAATATACAATATTGTGACAATAATTGAAAAATAACGTGAGATACTATGCAGCAATTACTGTGGCAATAATTTAAGTAAACTGAGTGACTTCTCACGTAAGCATCAATAATCAAAGATACTGTATAATATCATGTGCTACTATACAACCAAGCGTATTACTGTACTTTTATCACCGGGTATTTCAACAGTTTAACTGTAACACTTTCGCCGTTATTTTTATAAAAAGATATTTCTGTCGTTTTCTAATTCCAATAATAATTTCGTTGTGGGTCCACCAATGATTGTGCCTTCTTACGAATATTCCACGGCCAAACGAATATTTTATGACAACTTGCTTACTTTGTAAAATTTATAAATATTACCAACAACTATAACATTATATCAAATCCACACCATAATATTCAAAAATATATTTCAATAAAAATTAATCTTTATTCATGAAAGTTGGGGTCTTACAACCTTTCCTTCTTATGAAATTTCGTCCTCAAAATTGGGGTACATACCTGGCATGTCGATGAGGTGGGGATACCTTGATTTTATTTCATATTCTAACTCTTGAGGTATAACCTTTGAGCATAGAATATATTCCTTCTTATTTAAGATTTTAACAGGTATCACCTCATACATTAAATCTTCTGCTATCTCGTCTAATTTTAATTCAATAATGTGGTTCGGGTCATCCACATATTTACGTAACATCGATACGTGAGAAACGTTATGAACACGCGACATACCGCTGTAAGTTGAGTCTATAGGCCACAGTTCCTACTCAATCAAGTATTTTAAATAGACTAATAAAATCGAGGGTTGAGATTTCCTCTCTTCGTCGATTCTTGCTTCTAGAATAACGCCTTCTTGCACCTTCTATTTCACATTCATCAGCTTTGAGTTTGTAGCTTGAGTGACTTTAAGTTTATCGATTAAAGTCGGTTCTAATCATATATTCACTATCTTCATATAGGTTCTTGGAGTCTTTAACTCTATCTCCAACTTTTATAAGTCGTACAAAATGGGTCTTTGTGTTAACAACGTCGCACTCGTAATTGCATATGATCTTCTACTCAGCGCGTCAACTACTACGTTCGCTTTTTCAGGATGGTATTGAATGGTATGGCTATAATCTTTCAACAGCTTGAGCCAACATCTTTGGCGCATCTTATATTCATTTTGGGTGAAGAAATATTTGAGGGTTTTGTATCGGGTTCAAGGTCAATACAAAATTCGATTTCATGCTCTGGGGGTAGGCTAGGAAGTTCTTCGGGGAATACATCAAGAAATTTATTAACAATAGAAATATCATTCAAAAATGTGACTCCCATCCAAGACTTGGATAGTACCTCACATTGATACCTATCAACTTGCCACCGTTATTCACGGCGTCCCCTACGAAAAGTCTGGCTTCGGTGCATCCCACACAAGGAAGTCACCAACGAAAGGCTCGGGGCTATTTACTTATGGCTTAATATAACAGTAATTGACTTTAGTGGTTTGGTTGCTTGAATTCACATAACATGTTGATTAGGAATATGAAAACTAACAACCTTACTAAAACAATCAATTTTAGCGCGATGAGTAGTTAACCAGACGATTCCTAAAATCACATCAAATGCAAGTATTTTCAAAGAGATAAGATCGACATATAATGCGAGGGTGCCGATTTGAATGTAACAAGACTTATAAACAGTGGATGTAATGAAGGTTTCTCCCAATGAAGTTTCAACAGATAAGTCAAAGTCTAATTTATTTGGAGTCAAGTTTAAACGTTAAGCGCAAGTAGGTGAAATAAAAGAATGGGTAGAACCGGTATCGAATAAGGTACAAACTTTGCAAGAGTTTATGATTATCTTACCCGTGATAACTTCGTTCAGGTTCCTCATCATGAAAACTTTCTCCCTTAAACTACCGACTTTGACTTGTTTGGGATAGGCTTTGGTGTCATCATTACCGTTGGAATTGACTTTAGCTATAGGGCATATTCCACCCTCAACTGCTTCTTCGTACTCCTGTTCCATGATCTGAATCATTAATCTTTGATCCATATCGAATTGGGGTTGACCGCAATGTACAGGGTAATTCAAAACTGGATGTTGGGTTCTCCCAATTGCTGTCCAAAAAGAGAAATACATATCATCTATTTTAGCCTTCTTGGATCAAACTTCTCTTTCCACAATATCAACGTGTCATGCAGCTTTTACCCATGCATCCTTCATTATCACTCGTTCAGTTGTTTCTTCTTTCAGCTGATCCTTGACATTTGAATTCTCAGATTCCAGCTTTATTATCTTATACGCTGCCAAAGAGTGCTTCTGTTCAAGCATCACATATCGGGTAACTCATTAATACGATTTTGTAGTTCTACATTTCGATCATAAAGTTCTCCTAATAAATTCTCCTCAGGTTCCTCTTCTTCCTCACTCTCAGCTTCTACCTTTGCGACTAGCTCGGTGCAATAATTAATTCTTCACTCACTATATGGATATCTCTAATTTCTTCTTCGCTTGACATCCTACAATCAAGTTTAATAACTTAATTAGTACTCCCCAATAAAATCTTTGTTATAATAAAATATTATACTCCAATTTTTATTCTTTAAATGAATCTCCTTGATTCATCACTTAAAACTCTATATGAGTTCATCTCTTAATTTTCATATGTCATTTTCAAATACTGCCACAAAACAAGGGTTAATTGACATGCCACATATTATCTCTATATTCTAACCGACCAATTAAATAACAACTAAGCTTAGGTAGGTCATACTAGTGAAGGATTTACCCGTCTCTCCCCTCCTAGTTCTAGTCTCACATCTTAGCCAAAGATCATATTCCTAAGGTTTGATACCAACTGTGATGCTCCCAAAATAGGTATACATCACCCATTCTGAGTCGCCAAATACATGGTACAGAATTCAAATACAAATTTAATTATACAACTATCGTGTAAAATATGACAAAACATAGCTGAGAGTTTTAACACGAAAATTGTCTTAAGACAATATCCAAACTCAAATGGAGTCCTCATTACAATTATTATCACACTATTTTATAAGATAGTTAGGACTACTACATCCACTATCTCGGACCGTCACTCCATTCCCCGACTAGTCCCGACTACGTTCTCATTTCCTGAAGAGAACAATGAAAGCAAAAGGGTGAACTCAACTAGCCCAGTAAAAAATATTATAACTAAGATAATGCAGAATAAATTATCGTTAGCCTTCAACAGTGTTAAACTGATAGAATACAATAAACAACAAGTTTAACTACAGCGGAACAAGCAATCCATTAGAAGAGTCAAGTAGAGCATGATATCTACTATCTTCTATGATTTAAAAAGTTTATCATCAATTTTATCGCTGAGACTCAGCTCAATAAATAATCCACGCCACTGAATTATCCATGCACTACGGGCTAAGTATATTCATTAGTATCACATCCACGAATTATCCATGTACTACGAGCCAAAGATATTTGTGTTATCACCATTGGTTATGATCATACCAACAATTATCCATCAATGAACTACGGGCCAATGAGGACTTTTACAACATCATTTGTAACATTACCGTTAATGATTATACTGAATAATCCCTGGTCATAATCACACCAATCAACAGTCCATCTATGCATTTACGGGCCAAAGATTACTTTCATCACAATATAAGCACGAGGATGATGACAATTGTATAAGAATTTAATTAAATGAGAGAAATGATAAATTTTAAAGATTTATAATTCAATTTTTCCAGAATTCAATAATATCCGAATTGTCAGCATGATACTGCTTTGTGGAGTAAAATTCAAGAATAATATTGTATCAAAAATAACTTAGACAGAAAAGAAATCAATTTTTGTCATGAATAGTATCCCAGGTGAATAGTACTTGAGTGAATAGTATCCCATGAATAGTATTTGCTGAATAGTACCTCGTGAATAGTACTCCAACATAAAAAAATTAAACTTTAACAAGAATGTTCAAAAAAATATCCTTGTGAAACGATGCTAGATGAAGCGTAAATTTCAAGGATATTCTACTAATTTCAAGGAGTATAAAAGCAATACTTAACAAAATAAGTGTAGAATTTAAAATCTGAAACGAAATAATATTACTTACATACTATAGAGTATGGAAGAAAATATTATTTCTTACGAATATTGAACAAAAATAATATACCTTACAACTGTTGAACGAAAATAATATTCCTACGAATATTGAACGAAGATAATATTCCTTACGAATATTGAACAAAAATAATATTTCTTATGAATATTGAACGAAGTAAAATTCCTTACGATTACGAAAAATAATATCGTAAGCGAATATGAAATAAATAATACCACTTACCTCAAAAAGGAGAGTATTCCAACTAGTATAGTGGGGATATTCTTTAAGAAAACTTGAACTATTTTCTACACTCAAAGCTTCCTTAAACTCTAAAGAAATACGCTCAATATTATTTAAGAAGAATTCTATGATTCTGGTGTGATTTTCAATTCTAAACTAAGCATTCTATTTATAGGAGAATGGAAGGATATTATTTAGAAAATAATCACGGACGCACACTGGGGAAAACAATTCACGGGCGTTCGGCGTCTGAATTCACATGATTTACTATACAAGCACTATGCAGACACTATACAAACACTATACATAATAAAATATAATATATTCTATTTTTCATAAAAAAACTTATAATATATATATATATATATATATATATATTGTTAGGTTTGTAATATTCATGAACGTAATTAAATTGCACAAAGTAAGCGAAAGTATGGAAAATTAAGTTTTAAAAATGTACAAACCATATATCTGGATCATCCTTTATGCACAATTATTAATTAAATGAAAAGATAAAGAACACGAATTATACCTTTGAAGATTTGAGCTTTCTCAGGTACAAGTTCACCTCCAAATTCTTTCGTGTTCAACTTGAATCCACCGGGTTTGGATCCTTTTTTTGATTAATGTTAGCCACCCAAGTGTTTGGCCTCTAGAGGTGATCCACCAAGGAAGAAGAAAGATTCAAGAAGATGGGTATTTGACAAAACTCTAGTTTTTCTATCTCTCATAGAAAATAGTGTACTCTCTCAACTATTGGAATTACGTATTCACGTGTTTTGTAAAAGTGTCAACTACCCTAACCCATAATAAGACTCCTCTTATTTATAGACCTGGGCAACCCTACTTAACAATTAAAGAATTAGGTTTTATTTTAATTAATTAAAATCCTTTAATTAATTATGCTCCCAATCTTATTAGGAATAATTAATTAAAATCTTTTAATTAATCAGCCTCCTAATCTTATTGGGAATAAATGAGAGTATTTATATTAAATTAATTCCGAACTCTTTAGAAATTAAAATATTAATAATTGTATAAATATTAATAAGACTCCTCTTATTAATTTATATATTTAATATTTTAAAAATATTAAATAATAAATATTAAGCTATTTAATTTATTCTAACACCATAGATTAAATTAAATACACTTAACATAATATTATGATTATTTCATTAACTTATTAAATAATTATTCTTCCTTTTATGGGTGTGACCCTTTAGGTTCTCTATATTAAATCGATTGTGAATAAATCAATTAGAATAATTCTAATCTTATTTAAATAAATAAATTAAATAATTTATTTATTTAAATAAATAATATTTATTCTACAATAGGGATAAGCCTCCCTAGCGATTAACGACTTTCCAGATAATATAGATTTCAATATTAATCATAAAAGAACCTTTGAGTAAATAGTTAACGTACAATTCAATCCTTCCACCATACAATGTCCCAATTAAATATATTACATAGAATTACTATCAAGTCTTATTTTATTTAATTATATGTTTTTCGATTCTTAAATGCACAACACCATATAATGCAAATTAGAAACTCCTTTCTAATTTCATTATGCCTTGGCTAAAGACTACTAAGTTGTCATTTATCGAATCACATAGGAAATTTCACTTCTTTTACTAGAAGCAGTAGATTCTTTTTATTGATCATACATTATCTCCATGTACAACTTAATATACCCAAGCATACCTTTTGATATACCCTAAGGGTCTTAAGGAATAAGTCAAAGTATAACTCCTCATACACAAGATACTATGATGATCTCAAGTCCAAGGATCACTTATACTACTATCACTAAAGGAATTCCTATTGACAGACAAGTAAAACTCTATTAGGTATTCCTTAGCGAGCCACATTCAGTGAACTTATTCTTTAATAAGCACCTATATACTTGCTTTAATGTCTCCACACAAATGATCATGAGATCAATCATCCTCATCCAATGAGCAAGTAACGTATGTGCCAATCTGTCCGGATTCACAAACCCCTAATTTAGTAATCTAGCGATTGAGAACTATTTTAGTTTTAAGCTTTCTAAGAATTTAGATCTCGTTAGAATGATCATCATCATTATTCTAAAAGCATTGCTTAAAACTATAAGTTTATCATATATTATAAAGCAGCATCATATAGATAATTAAAAGCATTTAATAAATTAATGCTTTTTACTAATAAATGAATAAGATTGTTACAAAGTATATACTTTATCAACAAACATGATTAGCTTGTGTGCATACTACTTTCATATATATATATATATATATATATATAACAAAACTAAGATAACTTTCTACCGACAGTTTTAAAAAATGGGTAAGTGGGGTCCATATAATAAGCAAAATTTATAACAAATACTTCATAAAAATCCCCTCAATATTTTTAACAACATTTATTCATCAATAATATAACTTGCAATATTAACAACCAGATCATTCCTAGGAAAGATGAGGCTTTTCGATAAGGATTTCTCCCTATTCGTGCGCAATTAGGTGACCAAACCCCTTTCCTCAACAGAACTTTCTAGACATTGTCAACAATGAAAATAATAATATGAATAACTTGTCATCTCAATTATTGATTTAATAATATAAATATTGTGATAATAATTGAAACAATAACGTAAGATACTATGCAACAATTACTGTGACAATAATTAAAATAAACTGAGTGACTTCTCACATAAGCATCAATAATCAAAGATACTGTACAATACCATATGCTACTATGCAACCATGCATATTACTGTACTTTTATCACCTGGTATTTCAACAGTTTAACGGTAACACTTTCGCCATTATTTTTATAAAAAGATATTTATGTCATTTTCTAATTCCGACAATAATTCTATTTGCGGGTCCACCAATGATTGTGTTGTCTTATGAATATTCCCCGACCAAATGAATATTTTATGACAACTTGCTTACTTTGCAAAATTTATAAATATTACCCACAACTATAACAGTATATCAAATCCACACCATAATATTCAAAAATATATTTCGAGAAAAATTAATCTTTATTCATGAAAGTTGGGGTCTTACAGTCAAAATGGATAGATTCAACATAAAACACTAGAAAAAGACGTAGATCCAATGTTTTTGTGTTCAAAAACATAAACCCTTATTTTATCAAACTCAAACAAAAATAAAAGGATGAAATTAGTTTAGATTTTACCTTGTTCTTGTAACTTTCTTCTTATGAGATGAACTTGGGTGCAACAAAAATCAAAAACTCTTCTCTCTTTCTCTCTAAGCCCCAACCCTCTCTCTCTCTCTCTTGCTTCTCTCTTTTTTTTTCTTTGCTAGTTTTTGTAAGTGAGATGAAAGAGAAATGAAAAAAATAAAAAAAAGTAACTTTTGCTTTGTAAAAATAATGTTAATTATATTATGTATAGATATAGTATGTATATCTATATGTAATCTCCAAACTTCTCTCTCTTACTTATCCTATTTAGATTATATATAATCTTGATGTGGACAAATGAGAGCTTGACACCTAAGTTGAGTGTGTAAGTAACTTAGAGATAAGGAGCTTGAAATAGATTAAATTCATCCCACCCTCTTTCTCCTTTATGGCCGGGTACCCCCTCCTTATTTTGCCCCATTTTGCTTTATTTTTAATGTCAATTTTTATTAATCAAATGTCCAAAAAGTCCTTTAACAATTGGGCTAAAGATTGAGCTTTCAAGTTAATTCTTTTAGGCTTCCTAATTAATTATTTGGACCATAAAAATAACATAGTCTAATACTTTTAATTTTTCTTAACCTAATTATTTAGTTAGGTTTTCTATCCCCACTCTTTAGGAATTTAAATAATTACTCATGTCCATTTATTTTTATAACCCAATTAGACTTGTTTTAATTAGGTTTAAAATAAATAATAAATTGAGATAATAAGATTAATATCTTAGGTTAGTATAAATTTTATATATTAATATTCTTCAATACTACAACCCTTAGGTTATTTAATTACCATACCTAATATGTATTATTAGGTTACAAGCTTTCTTTTAATTCTCTTTAATAAATAAATACATATATATTTATATATTATATATATATATATATATATATTAATGTTTACTTGCCACATTCTTAATTTCTTTTTGTTTCACTATTTCACTAATCCAATTAGCCTTAATTGGCTTGATGAATTATTATACATCTTTATCCACTTTATATTAGTTATACTAACTAATCACTTAAAGATTATAAATATTTCTATTTACCATTCAAGGCTATCACTAAAGCTATGTTATTTTTTTAACATACGTCTATCTTACCTTTCCTTAATCAACTTGATTAAGTATTTATCTTAGTTAATTTAAAATAAATAAATTAACTATCTTGTTTACTTTATATCTAATATTCACTTATAAGCTCAAGATAATATATATAAAAAAATTTATTCGTAAAAATTTAAATATAATCATATAAAATTCTCAGTCCTTACATAAACACTTGGGTGGCTAATGTTGATCAAAAAGAAAGAATCAAAACTGGTGGATTCAAGTTGAACGTGAAAAGAATTGGATGTGAGCTCGTACCCGAGGAAGCTAATTTCTACAAGGGTATGAATTTGATCTCCATCTTTTTTCTATTAAATTGATAATTAAGCACAAAGCATGATTATATTGCTAGTTTGTATAAAATTTTAAATATTGTTTTATTATGCTTCTGCTTCGTTTATATGATTTGATTGTATAATCGTGCTATATGCAAACCTAACAGTGGTATCAAAGCCTAACTTTATTCTAATTGTCGATTTTATGATTCCATGTATGAATTGATATGCGATTGGATCAAATTTTCTGGGAATCAATTTTTTTTTTGGGTTCTTTTACGCGGCGCGGCCGCCCCACTTCCAAGTTCATTTTGGGCGTGACCGCGCCTGTCTCTAAGAAAAGTTGGTTCTGGCCTTGTAGTGCGGCCGCGGCACATTTCAGAATCTAATTTTTTTTTGTTTTTCAATTAACATAAATGGTTTATTTAATTGATAAAAGTTTAAAATAAAGATGTTTATTTTATCCGAAATATAATTTTAGATTGTTAAAAATTAAAGAGTTTAATTTGGATTTGGTTTTTGATTAAAATAAATGAGTTTATTTTTAAAAACTAAAATTTAGCAAACTTTTGTCCATTAAATTGATATCGATTCATATATGGAATGGATTTATTATTCATGAGATGAATATTATTTATTGATATATATGATGATTTGTATGATAATAAATGGGATTGATTTTGTACTATTGACCAATGTTATTGAATTTTATTTTAGTTGGATACGTGAATGTATGAGTTTTATTAAATGGGCTATGCGTACCTCGTCTTCTCCAATTTTTCTCAATGTAAATTCTATTTCTCTTCTATGTACTTCCCCTTGACTGTTGATCAAGGGGAAGTGCATAGTTTTGTAATTCTGACTGACACCCCCAAATCTAGGTACTCAATTCTCACAAGATTTGGTGTTCACTATCCAAAACATTACATCTAACTACCCATAATCAAAGGATAAAGACATAATTTAAATAACTTAAACAATAATCTTTCCCATTTAAGGGTTACATCATCAACTCAAAAATAATCCCAGGTGATCTAACCTTAAAATTATTACATAAGTTTGCGGAATAAAAATAAAACAAGTCTCATAACATAAAACATTTAAATTAATCTCAATAAGTCTTCAACACTTGGACATCTTGCCCTTCCCTTTGCTAGTAGACGACTCATCGACTCTTTCAACTTTAGCTGCAGTGTTAATTGCAAGAGTGAGCAAACAATTTCTCACTGATATAGAAAGTAGTAATGATAACAACATGAGAGTGAACAACAAATGCTGATAAATAATGAACTTTCTCTATGAATCAAAAATAGAAAACAAGTTTGAAATTTAATATCTGAGGGTCTTAGACCACGAACTATGTCCCCGGTGGTTAGGTATAATTACCCAACCTTAACAGTCATTTAGACTATACGGACCCTTCTTAAGGTACTTAGGGGGATCAGCCCTTTGTACCATGTATTGTGCACAAACATCTAAACATTACACGTAAAAAATCCCCTATGTTAGGGTTGTTTGTCTCAGTTTGAATTTAGAATATTCGCACTAAAAAAAGTTTAGTTTGGAACTAGCTTATCAATGTTTCTAGAATTTTAAAACACCATTCAATTTCCATCAATAAAAGTTTGCTTACTACTTGAAGGTTTAATACAAGAATGTATAACTGAGCAAGGCTATCAAAGTCAAGGATAGAATATCAACAATATATAATTTAATAACATGATATACATGCAAAGTACTATATTCAAAGAACTAGAAAAATCTCACTTGAATCAATGTATTAGAATGATATATGCTTTGAATAATAATTAAAAAAGTGAAACTCGCTCGATGTAACGAATTAGGTTACAAGAGCTTGTACAAATATACGCAAGATAGATTAGGCTTGCTCAACTTTATAAAGAATGTTAGGAACTTGCGCAATTATAATTTAGGAATGGGAACTTGCATTCAATATGAAAAAAATGAAGTTAGAAAGCTTGTTCAATGTAAAGAGTTAAGGTTTAGGAACTTGCCTTGTATGTAGCTACACAAGTATAATATTCGCCAATTACCCTACATATATCATTGAAATTGCAACCACAATTAGTTATATGAATATTAGCACTATGGGTTTTAACCCATCATTTAGGTTATACCCCTAACCTAGCACCTAACCATGTAGGTTAACATACTTAACGCCTCTGAAATCACATACTAATCAACATAAACCTTATCGTTTATCTACAACTTTTGAAAACATCACTTTTAGTTTCCATTACCTAGCTTATTCAAGTAATCACTTAAATTCTTTTACACTTTATAGAAAAACGCATGACAATCTGTTATTATAGTTTATATTATGCCTCATCATCATTAACATGCATGCTAAACTAATATAAGTCCATTACTCATGACTGTGAATAAAGCGTAAGTCATCGCTTCTGGGCTCGAGAACACTGGCATTGTTGTTGTGTCTTCGCTTTAACTTGCCGTGCCAGCAACTACTTATTTGGTGCTCGATCATTAGAAACCCAGTATGAATCACTTGGATTTGAAGATAATAATGACAGTGAATTGCTAGGCCACACACTGCATAAAAACTCGTAGTAGCTTTGTTCTGCATAACAGTCACCAAAACTCTCCCAATAACAACAGAAATTCATAAACCTAGCAACTAGAACTTTGTGATAACATAGATAAACATGCAATACCACATAATAACAACATAAACACTTTCCATATTCAATTTTGCATGATCAAAATCCCAAATTTCCAAATTTCATCATATTTTACACTATTTGCGATTTCGATCACCACGAATTCGTTTCTCAATCAATTGAAACGATTCCAACTACGTCGCTTTCGTTTCTTAACATACAAACATATTCTAACATCAAAATGAAGATTATAACAAGTATTGATCATGAAATTTCGTACTTTCGAAATCCATTTTTCAAACATAAAAACTATTTTATATTTTTCTTCTTACAATTTAATTTCACGTGTTTGGCTGCTACCCCTTTTATTTATACATGTCAATAACAGGTTCTACAATACTATCACACACCCATAACCCATATCTTACAATCAACACTTGTGAAAAACCCAATTCCAGAAAATGAAAATTACAAAACTGAGAATTAGAATTAGGGGTAGGTTATACCTTAAATTCCCGATTTATTGCTAGCGAGAAATAGTGTCAAGGCTTAGAAATTCTCCTTCTTCCTCTTGACAAGCTTAGAAACTCAAAATCACAGTGTTTTATCTCTTGCTTCCAAGCTCTCTCTCTAAACCCTCTGCTATTTTGGCCTTCGAAGAATAAGATGCAAAGTAATAAAATGGCCACTCCCACGTACTCTTCCGATAAAAAAAATAAAAAGACGTCAGTTGGAATAAACCAAAGGCCACAAGGCCTTGTTTGGCTAAGCACCTATTTCCCAAACTAAATTATTTTTATATTATTCTTATTATATAGTTACTTTGTGTCACACTCTAGTTAATTAAAAAACTTTAGCTTAATTAATTTAAATAACTTGTAATGGTAATTAAAATAATTTCTATTATAATTATATTTATGAATAATAAATAATTATATATCTAATTTAATTAATAAATTAGAAACATCACTTTATTTAATTTATTTATTTCCTTTAATAATAAACAATTCATTTAGTTATTTTCTTAAATATTAAGAAATTGATTTAATTTAATTATTTCCTTAAATTAAATCCTTGAGATAAAATTATCATTATTCAATTTAATTAACATTAATTAATTTAGTTACTAAATTAATTCACCATAATTAATTAATTATTTATTTTCCTCAATAAATAAATTATTTAAAATATTTATTTAATTTAATAAATATTTAAATTAAATTACAAATTTCTCGATCGTTACATCCGTCCCTCCTTAAAAGGATTCTGTCCCCAGAATCACAACTCGAAAAACTTATTCGTTACATTCTCCGCTCCTTAACAAGATTCTGTCCCCAGAATCGCTATACCAGATCAAACAAATAACTGAGGATAATTCTTCATCATAGCACTTTCAAGTTCCCACGTAGCTTCCTCAGCATTGTGGTTCCTCCAGATTATCTTAACAGAAGGTATCACCTTATTCCTCAGTACTTTCTCTTTTCTGTCAACAATTTGAACAGGGACTTCTTCATATGACAAATCTTTCTCAAACTGTAAGGGCTCATATTCTATAACATGTTTATAATCAGGTTTATATGGTCTCAATACCGAGACATGGAAAATATTATGAATATGTTCCAACTCCAGAGGTAAAGCTACCTCAAACGCCACTTCTCCAACTCGTCGAAGCACTTTGAAAGGTCCTATAAATCTAGGGCTCAATTTCCCCTTCTTGCCAAAATGAATTTTCCCCTTCCAGGGAGACACTTTCAAGAAAACATAACTACCGACATCGAATTCTCTATTTTGTAGATGTTGATCGACATATTTCTTCTGTCTATCTTGTGTTGCGATCAATCTCGCTAGAATAACCTTGATGATCTTGACAGTCTGTTGTACCAATTCTGGAGCCAATAGCTGACGTTCACCTACCTCATCCCAACATAACGGAGTTCTGCATTTCCTGCCGTATAATGCTTCGTAAGGCGGCATGCCAATACTCGCGTGATAATTATTATTATAGGCAGATTCTACCAATGGTAAATGATCATCCCAATTTTCCTTGAAATCCATGACACATGCTCTGAGCATATCTTCTAGTGTCTGGATAGTTCTCTCGCTTTGTCCATCGGTTTGAGGATGGTACGCTGTGCTCATTCTCAGCTGTGTTCCCAAACATTCTTGTAACCGTTTCTAGAAATTAGATGTAAAACATGGATCTCTGTCTGATACAATGAACACAGGTACGCCGTGTCTTGACACAATTTCCTTCACGTACAGTTTTGCTAACCAATCTAGGGTAAACCTAATCTTGATTGGCAAAAAGTATGACGACTTCGTCAGTCGATCAACAATTACCCAAATGGAATTATAACCTTGTTGGGTCGTTGGAAGACCTACCACAAAATCCATTGTGATATGCTCTCATTTCCATTCTGGTATCTCCAACGGTTGTAACAATCCACTTGGCCTTTAATGTTCAGCTTTAACTTTCTGACACGTTAAACATTTTGCCACACATTCAGCCACATCCCTCTTCATATTCGGCCACCAAAAATGATGTCTAAGATCCTGGTACATCTTTGTATTCCCAGAGGTGAATCGAATATCTTGAGTTGTGAGCTTCACTCAGAATTTTCTCTTTAACTTCTGGTACTGGCGGAACCCAAATTCTTCCTTCAAACCGAAGAAACCCTTCTGAATCGATTTTTAATTTATTTTCCTCACCTTCAGATATCTTCTGTTTTATCTTTTCACAGTCTTCATCTTGAAGTTGTGCATTTTTCACCTTATCTACCAACGTTGGACCGTTTCCTATCTGGAATAATTTTTCGTCGGATTCTGTCGGATATTTAATTTCTAACTCCATCTTAGCCATTTCCGACACTAGCTTCTCTTGAGCAGTTAACAACATTAACTGCTCCCGTCCTTTTCTACTTAAGGCATCAACAACAACATTCGCCTTTACGGGATGATAGAAATTCTCACAGTCATAGTCTTTGATCAGCTCCAACCATCTTCTTTGTCGCATGTTCAAGTCTTTTTGTGTAAAGATATATTTAAGACTTTTATAGTTTGTATATATCTCACACCTCTTGTAAGACCCCAACTTTTATGAATAAAGATTAATTTCTCTCGAAATATATTTTTGAATATTATGGTGTGGATATAATATAATGTTATAGTTGTGGGTAATATTTACAAATTTTGTAAAGTAAGCAAGTGGTTATATAATATTCGATTGGTCGGGGAATATTCATTTTAACAGGGAATATTTATACGACGCAAGCACAATCATTAGTGGACCCCTAACGGAAGTATTGTCGTAGTTAGAAAAGCGACATAATTATCTTTTATAAAAATAATGGCGAAGTTTTACCGTTAAACCATTGAACTACCCGGTAGTAAAAAAGTCTGATACTCCCGTGGTTGCGTAGTAGCACTACAGTATTGATTATTGATGCTTACGTGAGAAGTCACTCGCTTATACTCAATTATTGCTACGATAATCACGCATCATATCTCTCATATTATTGATTCGGTTATTATCACAAGATATCATCGCATAATATGATATATTATTAAATCAATAATTGAGGCGATAAAGTTATTCATATTATTAAATTGCAATATTTACAATGTCAGAAGTTACATCGAGGAGAGGGTTGGTCATCTAATTGCGCTACCAATAAGGAGAAATCCTTATCTAAAGCCCCACTTTCACAGGAACGACACGGTTGTTAAATATTGTGAGTTATAATATTAATGATGAATAAGTTCGTGTTGATTAAAGATGAAATTGATAGTTCCATTTTGTTGGAATTATTAGTGTTAGTGGAAATCGATATTTATTTCGATATTAATTAATGTCTGAAAGTTATACTGACCAGTCGGGTAATTAATCGGATAAATGAGCAATTAATTGCTATTAATTCACATGATTATAACTATTTGTCCACATGTGTGTACTATTGATTCACATTCTTGTACTATTAGGGGAGTTGGTGCAAGATTGATAATACTTGCATGACTAAGTTAAAAATGGAGGTATAGATGGAGGTATTCGTATTTTTACATGATTATAACTATTGGTTCACATGATTGAACTATTGATTCACATTATTTACTATTAGGGGAGGTGGTGCAAGTTTGATAATATTTTTAGGACTAAATTAAAATTGAAAGAAAAGTTGGAGGTATTGTACTGTAATATTTTGAGCCCTAAAACGTGCAATTATCGAAACTATATTTTCCTATAAATAGAAGCTCATTCTTCCTTCATTTCTCACCAATTCACTAAAGCTATAAAACAATTATTATAGAGAGAAATTATGGAGGGAAGGAAGAAGAGAAGTCTGCTACCTCACTATTCCAGTATATAGTCTTCTTTTGAGGTAAGGGGTATTATTCTTTCTTATTCATGAAGAGAGTTATTTTCTTTCAATACTCGTAAGGGTTGTTATTCCATTCTTTATTATTATGTTGAAATAACCTGTCTATGCGAAGTACCGCATATACGGTGAAATTCTTCTGTTATTCCATTCTTTATTATTCTGTTGGAATAACCTGTCTGTGCGATCTATCACATGCATGGTGAATTCTGTTGTTATTCCATTCTTTATTATTTTGTTGGAATATCCCGTCTGTGCGGATTACGCATGACCTGGTTCCATTCTTTATTATTCTGTTTGAATAACCTGTCTGTGCGATCTATCGCATGCATGGTGAATTCTGTTGTTATTCCATTCTTTATTGTTCTGTTGGAATATCTTGTCTATACGGATTACGCATGACCTGGTTCCATTCTTTATTATTCTGTTGGAATAACCTGTATGTGCGGTCTATCACATGCATGGTGAATGATCCTACATATTCATTACTTATTAAATTGTGAAAATGATCTGTCTACGTGGATTACCGCATGGCGGACGAAAATCCATTTGCAGTTTCATATATTCTATTATACTCAGTTGGTTAAAGTTTTGACTTCTATACTCCATGAAATTAGTAGAATATCTTGGATATTTACGCTTCATCCAATATCTTTTCATGGAAATATTCTTCTGAGCATTCTTGAATTTTACTCTACAAAGCAGTATCATGTTGACAATTTGGACGTAATTGATTTAAGGATAAATTAACTTATAAATCTTTAAAATTTATTCTTGAACTTGTTTTATTGAATTATTATGTCATTGTCATCATCCTCATGCTTATATTGTGATGAAAGTCATCTTTGGCTTACGTGCATAGATGAACTTGATATGATTATGACCGGGGATTATTCGGTATAATCATGACCTGTAATGTTATAAATAATATGGTAAAAGTCCTCAGTGGCCTTTAATGCATTGATGGACAGTTTTTGGTATGATTATGACCAGGGATTATTCGGTAAGTCATGACCATTGATAATTTAATGAATATCCTTGGCCCGTAGTGCAGGGATGATTAGATGATGTGATTTATTTATTAAGCCGAAGTCTCAACGATAAAAATTGATGAAAACATTTTAAATCATAGAAGATAGTAGATATCATGTTTACTTAATTCTTCTAATGGAATGCTTGTTCCGCTGCAGTTAAACTTGATGTTTATTATATTTTATCAGTTTAACATTGTTGAAGACTAATGATAATTTATTCTGCATTATCTTAGTTATAATATTTCTTACTGGGCTAGTTGAGCTCACCCTTTTGCTTTCATTGTTCTCTTCAGGAAATGGGAACGTAGCCAAGACTAGTCGGGGAACGGAGTGATGGTCCGAGATGGTGTATTAGTAGTCCTCACTATTCTATAAAATAGTGTGACAATAAATGTAATGAGGACTCTATTTGAGAGTGGATATTGTCTAGAAGGCAATATTCTGCTTAAACTCTCACTATGTTTTTGTCGTATATTACCTAATCGTTGTATAATTAAGTTTGTATTTATATTCTGTACCATGTATTTGGCGACTCAAGATGGGTGATGTATACCTATTTTGGGGGCGTCACAGTTTGTATCAAAGCTTAGTGATATGATCCCTGGCTGAGATGTGAGACAAGAACTAGGAGGGGAGAGATGTGGAATTCCTTTGCTAGTATGACCTACCTAAGTTTATTTGGTATTTAATTGACCGGTCAGAGTATAGGGATAATATGTGATATGTTAATTAACCCTTGTTTTGTTGTAGTATTTGAAAATGGCATCCGAAAATGTTGAGATAAGAAATGAAGTACATGAGATCGTTGAGTCACCAACGATCAATACCCAGGGAAATGTGCAACAGGAAGACAATAATCCTCATGTAAACAATAACACCGATGAAATGGTGAACGATGGGATAGTCAGAGGCTTTATGCAATTCATGCAACATCAGGCAAGAGCGGCTCCTGTCCAAAATACAGGTGGAAACATTGACAACTCTCGGACGGTCACCGCTAAGCAGTCCAAGGAGCTGGGACCACCAGAGTTTTTTGGAGAGCTAAAACCACTTAAGGCAGAGACGTGGATAAAGCAGATCAACAAGATATTTGATGTCTTGGGATGCTCCGAGGAGCAAAAGGTTCCCTTTGCCACCTACATGTTGCGAGTAAAGGCAGATTACTGGTGAGAATCTGTAAAACATACTCAACCAGCCGCACTCAAAATGTCTTGGGAGAAGTTCCAAGAGCTGTTCAACGACAAGTACTTTCCTGAAAGTATTCGTCACATGAAGGAGGTAGAGTTCATCAAGCTTGAGCAAAACAATACGAGTGGCGGCGAAGACGAAGCTAAGTTTGCCGAGTTATCTCAGTTTGCGTCCCACTTGGTTGATAATGAGGAGAGAATGACGCGGATGTTTCTAAGAGGTTTGAAACCCGAGATACGTCAATACCTTATCTCTCATAAATTGTGTTTGTATTTAGATGTTGTGAATATGGCTCAGTTATTGGAGCACGATAATGAGTCAACCCAACCAAGAGAGAGAGCAGCCGGCAGGTCGATAATACCAGTGGTAGCAGTCATCGAAGCGGTGACAACAAACGTGGAGGGAATCAACATGCCAGAAATGGTAATCACTTCAGTGGTAATCATGGTCATTACAATAAGAGTGGACATTTCAAGAAGAGGAGATTCAATAATGATGGAAAGACGTCAGCACCATCACCTGTTGTTAAGGAAAGAGAACGAGCGCCAGTCGTATGTTACAAATGTGGAGGGGAAGGACACATAAGTCCAAGCTGCACGATGAAGTCAAAAGCATGTTACAATTGTGGAAAAGAAGGTCACCTAGACCGATTTTATCGTGCACCAAAGTCAAGTCCAGCTGGGATGGAGGCATCAAAAGCCTTCTCAGATAAGACAAAACCGGTAGTTCAAGGGAGAACGTTTGTCGTAACCTCCCAAAAAGCAAGGAATTCGAATGAGGTGATTACGGGTAAGCTAATCATAAACTCTAGCGAAGTTTATACTTTATTTGATACCCGTTCTACCCATTCCTTTATTTCTCCTACTTGCGCTCAACGTTTAAATTTGACGCCGGAGAAATTAGACTTTGACTTATCTGTTGAAACTCCGTTAGGAGAAACCTTCATTACATCCACGGTTTATAAGTCTTGTTTGATTCAAATCGGTAACCGCACGTTACATGTCGATCTTATTTTTTTGAAAATACTTGCATTTGATGTAATTTTAGGGATTGATTGGTTAACTACTCATCATGCTAAAATCGATTGTTTTCGTAAGGTTGTTAGCTTTCATATTCCTAACCAACTTATTATATGAATTCAAGCAACCAAACCACTAAAATCAATCACTGTCATATCAAGCCATAAAGCTATTCGTTTATTGAAAAACGGATGTCAAGCTTTCTTAGCCCATGTCACGGATTTAAATAAAAATACGTCAGATTTGAATGATATTTCTATTGTTAATAAATTTCATGACGTATTCCCTGAAGAACTTCCTGGCCTACCCCTAGAGCATGCAATTAAATTTTGTATCGACCTTGAAACCGGTACAAAACCCATTTTCAAAGCCTCATATCGAATGGCTCTTATTGAACTTCAGGAGTTAAAAACCCAACTACAGGAATTGTTAGACATCGATTTTATTCGTCCTAGTACGTCTCCTTGGGGTGCTCCTGTTCTATTCGTGAAGACGAAAGATGGAAGTATGCGACTTTGTATTGATTATCGGGAGTTGAATCATGTCACCATCAAAAATAGGTATCCGTTACCTCGTATTGATGATCTGTTTGACCCGATTACAAGGTAAGGCGCCAAATTCTTTTCAAAGATCGATCTTCGATTACGGATATCATCGATTGAAGATTAAAGCCATGACATTCCAAAGATCGCTTTAAGACTCTAGATGCGAGCATTATGAATTCTAGTCATATCTTTTGGATCGACTAATGCTCCCGCCGCCTTTCATGGACATGATGAATCGTGTATTCAAGGAATATTTAGATCACTTTGTGGTCGTCTTTATTGATGACATCCTCATATACTCCAAAAACCCGTGAAGACCATAAAACACTTCGACGACGATACTCCAAAAGCTTCGTGAAAACAAGCTATATGCCAAGTTGAAGAAATACGAGTTCTGGCTTGAGGAAGTTACATTCCTTAGGCATGTGATATTAAATCATGGAATATCTGTTGACCTGGCAAAGATTGAAGCAATTCAAAGCTGGGAGAAACCTAAGTCAGTGACCGAAGTACGTAGCTTTCTCGGCTTAGCTGGTTATTATCGGAGATTCGTAGAAGGGTTTTCTCGAATCGCTACTCCATTAACTCAGTTAACTCGAAAAGATACAAAATTCGGTTGGAGTGAGGAATGTGAGAAGAGTTTTCAAGAACTCAAGATGAGACTTATTTCAGCACCTGTTCTGACAATACCATCTGACTCAGAGAGATTTGTCATCTATCACTACTACAAAACAGTAAATAGACAACACTTAAACTACAACGTTTTTATAAAAAACATTGTTGTATTTTTTTTACAACGTTTTTTAACAAAACAGTGTAGATACATATAAAAAAACGTTATCTATTTATAAGGGGTAATTTTTGGTTTTAAAAAAAACGTTATCTATTTTAAAAACACGGAGCTTAAAATAAATTACGCGGAAGTTGAAAACTTGAAATTGAAAACGAGATCGTCTTCTCACTCCCTTTTTAGTCTTCTCTCTCCTCTCATAACACAACACAACACAACACAGAGAAAGTAGATCAGAGAAAAAGAATCCACCGGCAGACATATAAAGAGTAAAATGGCGAGATACGACAGAGCTATCACGACCTTTTCGCCAGATGGCCATCTCTTCTAGGTTAAATATGCGCTCGAAGCCGTCCGTAAAGGTAACGCCGCCGTCGGCGTTAGAGGCACCAATACCATCATTTTCGGCATTGAGAAAAGTTTACTGTCAAGCTTCAAGACTCCAGGTCCCCTTTTCTTCTCCTCTATTTGTTTAAATATGTGTATTATTGTTTTTCTTTCTCCAGGTTATGCTTTTTGATTTAGGGTTTTGCATAACTTTCAAATTGTGCGTGCGGGATATCTGATGACTGAAGCTTAGATTTACTAGATTGGAAGAAAATGTTTATGGGTTCCTGGGAATGAAGGCAAAATTTATTCGTACAAGCTAGAGTTTTGTTTTTGTAATGAATCAAAAGGGTGTTATTGGGATTCCCTTTTGGAATTGCCTTGCAAACAATAAAAAAATCACTTTTTTTTATTCATACACGACCTGACTATGAATGGTGCTCACACTGCTTACAACTAGTAATCACTAACTTGGAAGCATGTTTTCATGGGGTCATATGAGTCATATGGATGGATAATGGATGAAAATTTAAATTACTTATAGATGTTAAGTATTGCATGATATTGGTATAGCTCTTGGGATTCATGTCTAGTTTAGAAAGCTAAGCTTTTTCTCTTTGTTTTTAATAGTTTTTGTTGTTTATCATGCCTAATTAGTAATGGTTGCCACACTGTGAGCCCTAGCTATTTTGTGCAGAACGTGGTCTAATTAAAGGTTCTGATTGACAAGAACGTGATGTTACTCTTAATCAGGTTCACTTGGTTTGCTCCTCTGAAAGCTCCCCTGATTCCAATTCTCCATATTTGGCTAGCTCACTTGGTTCAGTCTGCAAAGCTTGCAAACCTGAGGTAAAATAAACATACATATATACATATGTATACATGTTTGATTTGTTTGTGAAGTTCATATATATGAGATCTGGTTGTTTGATTGATAGATCCCATTTGGTCTTTTTTTTCCTTTTCTTTTCAATTTTCCAGGCTTCAGCTATTTCTCTTTTTTCATTATGATGTTTCACTTTTCAGGTCTAATACTTCTTTTTTCTATTCTTTTCAAATAGAAAAATGGGGGATCTTCAGAATATATGATACTGATAGTCTTTCTTTTAATTTTTGCCTTACTTTTTCAGAGGGGGAGATTTTTGAAATACTCTGTATTTCTTTTCCATTTTTTTTTGTTTTTTTTGTGTGGTGTTGTGTGTGAGAGTGATACTATGGTGGTTGAGATTTGTGTCTGTTTTCTATTTAACTTGAAAGATAAATGAAATAATTGATGGAGGTATTTTTTTAATTTTTATTTTTCTAGGTGGAAGTGGAAGCACTATGGATTCAAGGGCCAAAACTAGCCACAGTGATGAGCGAAATGAAGAAGCTAGAAGTGTCTGTTCTGGTCTTGGGTAAAAAAAAGCCCTCTTCACTCCTTAATTGGTTGGTCATTTCTTTTAAAAAAGCCCTTTTCACTCCTTAATTAGAGCTAAGAGATAAAATTAATATTCTTGGTTTACTCCAGTTGGGTCAGCTAGTGATTATCCACTTCTGTCCAAGTGGGTTATATATGGAGAGGTATGGTTTTTGCCCATTTCCACAATCTGATATAATTTTATACATGCTTTGGAGGATCTTATGCAGTTTCTACCATTCTTCCTTATTTTCATTTTCATTTGTATGGTTTATTGTACTAGTGATGTATTTAGAAGTTTTTATTGGAGATCAAAGAAGCTGCTTTGGCAAGACGTAAACAGTCTGCATAGTGAATCAGCAGTACGCATTGTGCAACACCTTTCGCTGATGCTATCTGGCTACAATAGGTGAGGTACTGGCTTCGGGTCTTGGCAAACAAGATGTGGAGGTGCTTTTCTAAGTTTTTGTGCTTAGTTCGAGTATACTTGGCACTTCATTTTTATACTCTCTCTCTACAGCTTGATTTAACTTCAGACATTATTATCGCTTAGCAAACACTTCCAAAATGTGAAATTTATATTTTGTTTCTTTCTTTTTCCAAATTGAGTTTTAAAGCACGTGCATTTCCCCTTTGTGCATAGTCTCATTCCCCTAGTCAGGTAAAGAAATCCATATATATTACTTACTAGATATGATATGGGCTGACTCAGTATGATGAAACTAAACAGGATTTGATGTTTTCTCTTGATTGATTGCAACAGTGCATAATAATTAATTCTGAAGATATGCAAGTCTATTGTTAGTTGATTATATGTTAATAGTGAATGAGAGACACTACACACATACACACATACACATTCACGCACCAGCTTTATGAAATACACAAGTAAACTAAAATATTCAGTATGAGTGAAGGCTAGCAATGCTGGTTCAACGTCACTTCATGTTGGAGATGCTATTTCTGTAATAAGAGGTGGAGGGAAGAACCTTCGAAGGAAGGAATAGGGAACTAGAATTGAGCAAATCAGAGTCAGTCTTGGCCTTTCTGATGCACAGAGGACACCAATGGTACTCCTAATCTTCCTATATACGCTTCTGAATTTTTGATTATTTACTCGGTTGTAAGTGATGTTACATCATTTGTGCACTATATAAATGAATAAATCTTGCTTGCACTTAATCTACTCATTTTCTCTTGCTAGCACTAGTACAAAAGCATAAAAAGATAGCACGTGCTTGGTAGACAGCACTGTGTGCTGCTATAAACTGCTACCTTCCATCTTAGTAGCAGGAAATTTTCTTAATCTCTCTCTCTCTCTCTCTCTCTCTCTCTCTCTCTTCATGTTGAATGTTGCAGAAATTGCATTGCTAATTGAACATGTCATGACTGAGCTTGAAGTTGTAGTAGAAGAAGATGCAAGATTGAATAGACAATCAAAACCTGCTATAAACAAACTTAAGAAGCTGCCTCTTCTTATATAAGTCCTCTCAAAGTAAGTTAGTTGCCTATATTTGTTTCTTATCCTATGGTTCTTACCCTATTCTGAATCTCTGGTTCTTATTGTTCTGGGTGCAGGAAACAGCTTCAGCTAGAATTCTTAGATCATGGAGTATCAACGCTTCTGAAGAATTGGCTTGAACCCCTTCCAGATGGGAGCCTACCCAATATAAACATCCGTGCAGCAATTTTGAAGATATTGACTGATGTATAAACAAACTAATTTTCATATGGTAATGATTGTTGCCTTTAACTAGCAAAAGTGTTAGACTCACAAAGTTTTCTTTACCTTGCAGTTTCCAATTGATTTAGAGCAGTATCTTAGAAGAGAGCAACTGAAGAAGAGTGGTCTTGGAAAGGTCAGACCCACCCCATAGACAAACTTTCAAACTATGATTTTTTTTAAAACTATTTTCTATAGGGTTGTAAAAGGATCAACTTAACCAATTTAACATACTATTGAACATAACCTGGACATACTGAAAAACTTAGGATGAATTTTTTTCCTACAATATGTATTATCTGTAGGATGAATTTTTTTCATATATCATATTGAACATAACCTGGACATACTGAAAAACTTTTTCCTCCATAATATGTATAATTTTGCCTCACCTCTGCAATATCTTGTTACTTGTGACAGACCAATGAATAAAACTGCAGGGATGCACTTCAAGGATGATGATATTGATTTGGCTGAGTTTTCACAGTATGTTGATTATACCCTAGTTAGGCTAATCAAAGAGTAGATTTTACTTTAATCAGGCAGTCTAATTGATAAAATACAATGTAATATTTTGTGGATGTAGTAATTTGAAACTGTAAACGAATGGTATTATTGGGATGTATTTTGAATGGTTGATACATTTTGGCTATATATCATTGGCATTAGCATATTGCAGGTGCATTGGTAATATAGGTGAATCACAAATTTTTTTTTCTTTTTTTTAATCTACAACATTTAAAAAACGTTGTCTTATATACTAAATAACAACATTTTTAACCAAAAAAACGTTGTGGAATCATACATTTTACAACGTTTTTAAGTATCTGCTAATTTTTTGAAAATAAATCTACAACGTTTTTTCTTAAAAAACGTTGTGTATTGTGCTTAACTACAACATTTTAAAAACGTTGTGTAAGGTTGTCAAATAGATAACACTCTTAATCACGACGTTTTTCTGACTTAAACCATAATATTTTTTTGCGTTATCTATATACTATTTTGTAGTAGTGTATAGTGATGCTTTAGGCAAAGGGTTAGGATGTGTTCTCAAGCAACATGGAAAAGTTATAGCTTATGCCTCATGCCAACTCAAAGAATATGAGAGGAATTATCCTACTCATGATCTAGAGTTGGCCGTCGTTGTTTTTGCGCTTAAGATTTGGAGGCATTACCTATATGGAGAGAAGGTGGAGATCTATACGGATTATAAAAGCCTCAAATATTTCTTCACTCAAAAGGAACTCAACATGCGACAACGACGATGGCTTGAGTTGTTGAAAGATTATGATCATACCATCCAATACCATCCTGAAAAAACGAACGTAGTAGCTGACACATTGAGTAGAAGATCATATGCAGGCACGAGTGCAATATTGTCAACACAAAGGCCCATTTTGTATGACTTGGAAATAGAGTTACAGACTCCAGGGACCCATGTGATGATGGCGAATATACGAGTGGAACCGACTTTAATCGATAAAGTCAAAGTTGCTCAAACTACAAACCTGGTGCTGATGCGTATGAAGAAGAAAGTGCAAGAAGGTGCTATTCGGGAAGCAAGAATCGATGAAGAAGGAATACTTCGAGTCAACTCCAGACTTTGTGTTCCTAACGATTCTGACTTAAAGTATAAAATCATGATGGAGGCGCACAACACACCGTTTGCAATCCATCCTAGGAGTACCAAAATGTATCGTGATCTTCGACATACATTTTGGTGGAGCAATATGAAGAGAGAGATAGCGAAGTTTATCTCAAGGTGTCTAACTTGTCAACGAGTCAAGGCGGAGAATCAAGTGCCAAAAGGTCCATTGCAATCACTTAAAATTCCAGAATGGAAGTTGGAGCACATTACCATGGATTTCGTTACTGGTCTTCCCAAGGTTTCTCAAGGCATAGATGCGATTTGGGTCATTGTTGATAGATTGACCAAGTCTGCTCATTTATTACCAATACGAGAAACTTATACACTTGAACATCTTGCTAGTATGTATATAAACGAGATTGTAAGATTTCATGGTATGCCAGTATCCATAGTTTCTGATCGAGACCCAAGATTTACTTTAAGATTTTGGGTTAGTTTGCAAAAAGCTATGGGCACGGATTTATGATTTAGTTCGGTATATCATCCTCAAACGGATGGGCAATCGGAAAGGACTATTCAAACTCTTGAAGATTTATTAAGACTCTGTGTCCTTGACTTCAAGGGAAGTTGGGACAAGTTCTTACCATTGGTGGAGTTTTCCTACAACAATAGTTATCAAGCAAGTATTGGCATGGCTCCATTTGAGGCGTTGTATGGAAGAAAGTGTCGTTCTCTAGTATGCTGGGATGAGGTGGGTGAAGCAATGTTGTTGAGACCGGAGTTGGTACGTATGACTACGAAAAAGATTCAAACGATCCGACAACGTATAAAAACCTCACAAGATCGACAAAAGAGTTATGCTGATCTTCATCGAAAAGACGTAGAATTCAATATTGGAGATCATGTGTTGTTACGTGTTGCTCAATAGAAAGGAGTTACAAGATTTGGAAAGAGAGGAAAACTCAATCCTCGATTCATTGGCCCATTTTTAATCCTCGATCGAGTAGGAACTGTGGCCTATAGACTCGCCTTACCGCCAAGTATGTCTCGTGTTCATAACATTTTTCACATATCTATGTTACGTAAATATGTGAAAGACCCGAACCACATTATTGAATTAGAACCGAACGAGATAGAGGAAGATTTAACGTATGAAGAGTTACCTGTTAAAATCTTGGATAAGAAGGATCATATTCTACGCTCCAAGGTTATACCTCAAGTCAAAGTTTTGTGGAGAAACCACGATGTGGAAGAAATGACCTAGGAGTTAGAATCTGAGATAAAGTCAAGATATCCTCACCTCTTCGATATACCAGGTATGTACCCTAATTTCGAGGACGAAATTTCATAAGAAGGGGAGGTTGTAAGACCCCAACTTTTATGAATAAAGATTAATTTCTCTCGAAATATATTTTTGAATATTATGGTGTGGATATAATATAATGTTATAGTCGTGGGTAATATTTATAAATTTTGTAAAGTAAGCAAGTGGTTATATAATATTCGATTGGTCGGGGAATATTCGTTTTAACAGGGAATATTCGTACGACGGCATAATCATTAGTGGACCCCACAACGGAAGTATTGTTGTAGTTAGAAAATAACATAATTATCTTTTTATAAAAATAACGGCGGAAGTTTTACCATTAAACTGTTGAACTACCCGTTAGTAAAAGTACTGAAGAATGGCATGGTTGCATAGTAGCTACGGTATTGATTATTGATGCTTACGTGAGAAGTCACTCGGTTATACTCAATTATTGCTACAATAATTGTTGCATCATCTCTCATATTATTGATTCGAGTTATTATCACAAGATTATCTCGCATAATATGATATATTATTAAATCAATAATTGAGATGACAAAGTTATTCATATTATTAAATTACAATATTTACAATGTCTAGAAGTTCTATCAAGGAGAGGTTTGGTCATCTAATTGCGCGCCAATAAGGAAAAATCTTTATCGAAAACCCCCTCTTTCTTGGGAACGACCTGGTTGTTAAATATTGTGAGTTATAATATTAATGATGAATAAGTTCGTGTTGATTAAAGATGAATTTTGATAGTTCCATTGTGTTGGAATTATTAGTGTTAGTGGAAATCGACATTTATTTCGATATTAATTGATCTGAAAGTTATACTGACCAGTCGGGTAATTAATCGGATAAATGAGAAATTAATTGCTATTAATTCACATGATTATAACTATTTGTTCACATGTGTGTACTATTGATTCACATTCTTGTACTATTAGGAGAGTTGGTGCAAGATTGATAATACTTGCATGACTAAGTTAAAAATGGAGATATAGATGGTGGTACTATACTATAATTCATATTTTCACATGATTATAACTATTGGTTCACATGATTGAACTATTGATTCACATTATTTACTATTAGGGGAGGTGGTGCAAGTTTGATAATATTTGTAGGACTAAATTAAAAATGAAAGAAAAGTTGGAGGTATTGTACTGTAATATTTCGAGCCCCAAAACGTGCAATTATCGAAACTATATTTTTCTATAAATAAAAGCTCATTCTTCCTTCATTTCTCACCAATTCACTAAAGCTATAGAGCAATTATTATAGAGAAAAATTATAGAGAGAAAGAAGAAGAGAAGTCTGCTACCTCACTATTCCAGTATATAGTCTTCTTTTGTGGTAAGGGGTATTATTCTTTCTTATTCATGAAGAGAGTTATTTTCTTTCAATACTCGTAAGGGTTGTTATTCCATTCTTTATTATTATGTTGGAATAACCTGTCTATGCAAAGTACCACATACATGGTAAAATTCTTTTGTTATTCCATTCTTTATTATTACATTGAATAACGTATGCATGCGATCTATCGCATGCATGGTGAATTCTGTTGTTATTCTATTCTTTATTATTCTGTTGGAATATACATGTCATGCAGATTACATATGACTGGTTCCATTCTTTATTATTCTATTGGAATAACACATGCTGCATGTGGTCTATCGCATGCGTACGGTGAATTCTGTTGTTATTCCATTCTTTATTATTACATTGAATAACTCGTCATGCATGCGGTCTACATCGCATGCACAGTGAATTCTTACGTTATTTCATTCTTTATTGTTTCGTTAGAATAACTTTGTCTTTGTGGATTACCACATGCATGGTGAATGATCCTTCATATTCATTCCTTATTAAATTATGAAAATGATCTGCTTCACGTGGATTCTGGTATGGCGGGTGAAAATCCATTTGCAGATTTCATATATTCTATTATACTCGGTTGGTTAAAGTTTTGACTTCTATACTCCATGAAATTAGTAGAATATCCCGGATATTTGCGCTTCATCCAATATCTTTTCATGGAAATATTCTTACGAGCATTCTTGAATTTTACTCTACAAAGCGAAGATCATGTTGACAATTTGGACGAATTGATTTCGAGGATAAATTAACTTATAAATCTTTAAAATTTATTCTTGAACTTGTTTTATTGAATTATTATGTCATTGTCATCATCCTCATGCTTATATTGTGATGAAAGTCATCTTTGGCTTACGTGCATAGATGGACTTGATATGATTATGACCGGAAATTATTCGGTATAATCATGACCTGTAATGTTATAAATAATATGGTAAAAGTCCTCAGTGGCCTTTAATGCATTGATGGACAGTTTTTGGTATGATTATGACCAGGAATTATTCGGTATAGTCATGACCATTGATGATTTAATGAATATCCTTGGCCCATAGTGTAGGGATTATTAGATAATGTGGTTTATTTATTAAGCTGAGTCTCAGCGATAAAAATTGATGAAAACATTTTAAATCATAGAAGATAGTAGATATCATGTTCTACTTGACTCTAGTGGATTACTTGTTCCGCTGTAGTTAAACGATGTTTGTTATATTTTATCAGTTTAACATTGTTGAAGACTAATGATAATTTATTCTGCATTATCTTAGTCATAATATTTCTTACTGGGCTAGTTGAGCTCACCCTTTTGCTTTCATTATTCTCTTCAGGAAATGAGAACGTAATAGGGACTAGTCCTGGGAACGGAGTGATGGTCCGAGATGGTGTATTAGTAGTCCTCACTATTCTATAAAATAGTGTGACAATAAATGTAATGAGGACTCTATTTGAGAGTGGATATTGTCTAGAAGGCAATATTCCTGTTTAAACTCTTAGCTATGCTTTGTCGTATATTACACGACTGTTGTATAATTAAGTTTGTATTTGTATTTTGTACCATGTATTTGGCGACTCAAGATGGGTGATGTATACCTATTTTGGGGGCGTCACACCTCTCTCCATAAAGATAATGTCTCCAAATTTTTAGGGCAAACACCACTGCCGCCAACTCTAAATCATTAGTTGGATACCCTTTCTCGTAATCTTTCAACTGACGTGATGCATACGCAATAACTTTGCCATTCTGCATAAGCACACAACCTAGTCCTTTATGTGATGCATCACTATACACCACAAAATTTCCTGTATCATCAGGCAATGACAACATAGGTGCAGAGCTCAACCTCTTCTTTAACTCTCAAAAACTCTCCTTGCACTTCTCTGTCCAAACAAACTTAACCGCTTTCCTTGTTAAGTTCGTCAATGGAGTCGCGATCTTGGAAAAGTCTTGAATAAAACGTCTGTAATAACCCGCCAATCCTAAGAAACTCCTTACATCTGTTGGTGTCTTCGGCTGATCCCAGTTTATTACAGCTTCAACTTTTGATGGATCCACCAAAATTTTGTCCTTATCAATAACGTGCCCGAGAAACTATACACGTTCCAACCAAAATTCACAATTTGAGAACTTAGCGTACAACTTCTCTTTTCTCAACGTCTCCAACGTCACTCTTAGGTGTTCCACATGTTCCTCCTTGGTTTTGGAATATACCAATATATCATCAATAAACACCACCACAAATTTGTCTAAAAATGGTTTAACCACCATGTTCATCAAATCCATGAACGTTGCAGGTGCGTTGGTTAAACCAAAAGACATAACCAGAAACTCGTAATGACCATACCGAGTTTTGAAAGCTATTTTTGGTACATCCTCCGGCCTCACCTTCAACTGATGATAACCACTTCTTAAGTCTATCTTCGAGAAATATATCGCTCCCTTCAACCGATCGAACAGATCATCGATTCTAGGCAATGGATACTTATTTTTAATCGTGACCTTATTCAATTCACGATAATCAATGCAGAATATACTTCTTGTCGAGCAATTCTTACAATTGCACCATCAACTCTTTCATTTCTATCGGGGCTATTCTGTACGGTGCTTTAGATATCGGGGTCGTTCCTGGTAGTAAATCAATCACGAACTCGATTTGTCGATCCAGAGGAAGACCCGACAAATCTTCTGGAAATACGTCTGCAAAATCTCTTATAATCGGTAACTCTTCTAGCTTTGCACTCTTCTTTAGTGTATCGACTATGTAGGCTAAGTATCCTACACATCCTTGTCTCAACAAATTCTTGACTTGCATCACCATCAGACAACTTGCTTGTCGAGGTGACTTGCTGCCAAAGAACACAACCTTTAACGTAGTAATAAGGTTAACACATTTCCTTTGGCAATCAATTACCGCTCTATAATTGAATAACAAATCCATTCCCAGTTTAATATCAAACTCACCAAGTCTAATTGGTATCAAATCTACCATCATCTTTTGACCCTTTATGACCACTCTACAATTCTTATATATAAATCTAATAGGAATCACTTCCCTATTCGCAATCTCTATGCTTAAAGGAAATTCTAATTCTTCTTGAGGCAAATCTAAGTTTTGAGCAAATTCATCGGATATAAATGAACAAGTAGCACCCGAATCAAATAGTACATAAGCATTAATACCATTAATCGGAATGATACCTGACACCACATCCTTAAACTCTATAGCATCCTACACAGTTATATTGAAAGTCCTCGCAGTAGGTCGGCTTGACTGTGCTGGTCCAGTGATAGTCAATGCACCACCACCGTTGTTGTTTCCTTTTCCACTACTTGCACTTCCCACTGGCTTCTTAGGGCAATCACAAGCCATGTGATCTTTTCAACCGCAGGTAAAGCATGCTCCTTTCTTCGGACTAAAAAGCAGATTCGGTAATGTGTGTCCTCGACCACAGTTGAAACACACCCTCTTTCACTTCAAACATACCCCAGTATGGTTCTTCCCACACGCGCAAGCTTCAAACTTTTTCTTCTACTGATTTCCCTGTTGTCCTCCCGTAGTCAAATTCTCGCTCCACTTCTTCTTATGATTGTTATTTCCAACGTTACTTCCACCAGCCTTATTTTCATTCTCATTCTTCCTCTTCTTCTGATCTTGGTTATACTTGGTCAAGGCATTGTTTCCACCTTCCGCGATAATTGCCTTTTCCAGTACAGCTGCAAATGTATTCAGCTGAAACATTGAAACCTTGCTATACAGCCAGGGTTTCAACCCTTGTTCGAACCTTCTCGCTTTATGCTTGGCGATATTGACTTGATAAGTGGCAAACCTTGCCAACTCGTTAAACTTCGCAGCATATTCAGGCACCGTCATTGTTCCTTGCTTCAGCTCCAGAAATTGCACTTCCAACTGATTCCAAGAACTCGCTGGAAAGTACATTTCGAAAAACATCTCCTTGAATCTATCCCACGCTATCACTCCTTGTCCCCATTTAACCTTATTTGCACGCCACCAAGAGGCTAGCTTCAGATTTCAGCATAAACATTGCGAACGCAGTCTTCTGATCTTCGTTAACTCTAGCAACGTCAAACACCTTCTCCATTTCCATGATCCAGGTTTGGGCTTCCATTGGATTCATAGACCCTTGAAACTCTGGCGGTCCAACTGCTTTGAATTCTTTAAAGGTCGTGACTTGAGCTTGCGGTTGATTCGCAAGTGCACCCGTCAACAGAGCTACCAACTATTGAACCGGATTAGCGTTGGCCTCGCTATTATTATTAGTAGACGCCTCAGGAGGTGCTTGTTGACATGGTTGTCTTCTTCTAGGAGGCATTTTCTATTAAAATATACGCTTAATAGTTCCTTACTCAACTTCTTGGGTATTTAAAGTTTAACTTAAACATTCCAAGATTAAAGCTATAACACATAACATTTCAAATAAACTCTAATATTTTATTTATTCATAACGTTTTAAAAAATGATAAAGATATCATAACCGCTATAACATCCACTTTCCTGAACTAGACAAGTTTCAGGATTACATACTCATACCATCCCTTTATTTATCTCAAAATAAGAGATTCATAATTTATTTATTCACATAATTAACCACATATTATTATCACTCTTATTCTATCTAGGCATATTAAGATGTCGTAAGGCTTCTCGACGCTCTTCTTCCATGAGATGATACGCCGTTCTATGATCCATCACGAACCACGGTGAATCTTTAAACTGAGGTGGGTAATAAAAGACTCGATCCTGGGCCCTATCAATCGCAGAATAACAGCGTAATCCATCTCATTCATCTTGGCTTTCTTCACTTGGACCTTAGCCTCAGCATGGTCTGCACGTTGAGTCGCCTTCATCCAAGCGTCCTCTGATCTTGCACGCTTAGCTGATTCCTCTTTGAAGTCATCTTTCAATTTCTCCATGTCAGTCTTCATCTTTTTGTTTACTGCCAACAGGTCTTTATGATGACCCTTGATATGAACTAAGTCCCACTCCGTGTTTCCAAGACATGAGTCGAGTTCCTGAATCTCTGCATCCTTCTGCTCCATCGAGGCATGATGCATCTCAACCATCTCCTTCAGCTCCCTAACCTCGTCCTGTAATTCTATGTTACAGTCGTACAGAGCATCATACATCTCAGCTGATATAGAGTTTGGTGGAAATTCCACAGGATCCTCCTCCTCGTCATCCTCCTCTATCTCCTCAAAACTATCCTCCTCGGGATCGGTCACAGGCTCATCCTCCTGGATTAATTGTTCTCGCATAACATGAATATCCCGGGGTTCGTCATCTCTAGGTACCTCCCTAGCTGGACCGGATCCTCCATCGTTAGACATCCTGACAACAAAATATTTTAAGTTTTACTTAACATTTTTGATACTCGCGAGCACATACGTTATAACACATAGCACATAATTTCTTTTACTATTTAGCTTCAATGGATACCTTAATCCATTCCTTAAAACTCGATAAGAGTTGGACACCTTTATGTTTTCGGTTTCCTTAAAGGTTACTTCCTAAGGTTTCCCCACCTAAGGTTCATAACCTAAGGCTCTGATACCAACCTGTGACACCCCCAAATCCAGGTACTCCATTCCCACAGGATTTGTTGTTCACTATCTAAAACAATACATCTAACTACCTATAATCAAAGGATAAAGACATAATTTAAATAACTTAAATAATAATCTTTCCCATTTAAGGGTTACATCATCAACTCAAAAATAATCCCATGTGATCTAACCTTAAAATTATTACATAAGTTTGAGGAATAAAAATAAAACAAGTCTCATAACATAAAACATTTAAATTAATCTCAATAAGTCTTCAACACTTGGACATCTTGCCCTTCCCTTTGCTAGTAGACGGCTCATCAACTCTTTCAACTTTAGCTGTAGTGTTAATTGCAAGAGTGAGCAAATAATTGCTCACTGATATAGAAAGTAGTATTGATAATAACATGAGAGTGAACAACGAATGCTAAACAATAATGAACTTGCTCTGTGAATCAAAAATAGAAAACAAGTTTGAACTTTAATATCTGAAGGTCTTAAGACCACGAACTATGTCTCCGGTGCTTAGGTATTATTACCCAACCTTAACAACCATTTAGACTATACGGACCCTTCTTAACGTACTTAGGGGGATCAGCCCTTTGTACCATGTATTGTGCACAAACATTTAAACGTTACACGTACAAAATCCTCTATGTTAGGGTTGTTCGTCTCAGTTTAAATTTAGAATATCCGCACTAAAGAAAGTTTAGTTTGGAACTAACTTATCAGTGTTTCTAGAATTTTAGAACACCATTCAATTTCCATCAATAAAAGTTTGCTTACTACTTGAAGGTTTAATACAAGAATGTATAACTGAGCAAGGCTATCAAAGTCAAGGATAGAATATCAACAATATATAATTTAATAACATGATATACATGTAAAGTACTATATTCAAAGAACTAGAACAATCTCACTTGAATCAAAGTATTAGAATGATACATGCTTTGAATAATAATTAGAAAAGTAAAACTCACTCGATGTAACGAATTAGGTTATAAGAGCTTGTACAAATATACGCAAGATAAATTAGGCTTGCTCAACTTTACAAAGAATGTTAGGAACTTGTGCAATAATAATTTAGGAATGGGAACTTGCATTCAATATAAAAAGAATGAAGTTAGAAAGCTTGCTCAATGTAAAGAGTTAAGGTTTAGGAACTTGCCTTGTATATAGTTACACAAGTATAATATTTGCCAATTACCCTACAAGTATCATTGAAATCACAACCACAATTAGTTGTATGAATATTAGCACTATGGGTTTTAACCCATCATTTAGGTTATACCCCTAACCTAGCACCTAACCATGTAGGTTAACATACTTAACGCCTCTGAAATCACATACTAATCAACATAAACCTTATCGTTTATCTACATCTTTTGAAAACATCACTTTTAGTTTCCATTACCTAGCTTATTCGAGTAATCACTTAAATTCTTTTACACTTTATATAACAACGCATGACAATCTGTTATTGTAGTTTATATTATGTGTAAGACCCCAAATTATTAATAAATGAAATTTATTTTCCTCTATTTATTATTTTGAAATAGTAAGGGTTGATTTGATTAATGTGGATAGTTATGGGTAAAATACACAAATATTTCGAATAAGCAAGTGGTTATAAAATATTCATTATTGTCGGGGAATATTCGTACGACGACACAGTCTTTTGTGGGTCCTATAACGGAAAGCGATTGGATGAAGAAAACGACAAATATAAGTTGTTTATAAATAACGGTAGTAGTTATTACAGATTATCTTTGTTGGAATACCCGGTGGTTAAAACACACTAATACACGTTGTTGAATAGTAGATTTGCGGTATTGCACCAATTATTGATTCTTACGTAAGAAGGCACTACTCAATAATTGTTACTGGTAATTCTTCGCTCAAAGATTTGATTTTATTGATTCAATAATTCACGCAATGATATTTTATATTATTGTTGTTTTAATAAAATTGTCATTACACAGTATTTTCCATTATCAGACAATAATTCATATTATCTGAATAATATTATTGGATAACATTATTGGCAATGTCTAGAAAGTTACATCTAAGGAGAGGTTTGGTCACCTAATTGCGCTACCGAGAAGGAGAGATCCTTATTGGAAAGCCCCTCTCTTTCCAGGAACTACGGTTGCAAGATCTTGTGATTCTCGTAATATTATTTGTGAATAATTAATTATTGATTTATATGATGAGAAAAATATTGATTTTATGTGGATATAGATGGAGAAAATTTTTAAAGTGACAATTGTTGAAAATTAATATTTTATCTTTTTCTGATAAAATAATTCATTTAAATATATTATTTTAATAATATATTAACGGTGATATTTTTATAATGAATGTGCGATATGTGAGTATATGAGGAGGAAGAGTATTTTTGTGGCATTAAATGATTAACACACATTTTTTGTGTCGGTGGACCCCATTTCTTGATCGAAATTTGATTATAGCTTTGTAAAATTGCTCGTTTATGGATTTGGTCAATTTACTGTTTGGAATTTGGAAAAACTTTCTTCGCAAAGTTGTAGAGAATTGAATTTCCTATAGCAAGTTAAGTAGATTCGAATTTTCTCGATAAAAGGGCTATTTATTATGAATTATTGAAGTTTCAAGATCCCGAAATAATTAATTTTGGAAGTTTAAAATAATTTAAATAAGAAAATGTTTTTTTTGTGTTTGGTGGGCATCTTTAACACATGCTAAGTTCTTTGAATTCAGATGATTCTAAGTGGGTGAGACAAATTAATATATATAATATTATTATATTAAATTTTTACTTTGGTGTTCTAAGCATTTTCCTATAAGTAGGGTGCTTAGGTTAGAATTGAAAATCACACCAGAAACTGAAGTTTTCTCTCTATATTATTGAGCGTATTCTTGTGAGTATTTTGAGTATACTTTGAGTATTGCTATACGGTGCAAGTTCAAGTCATAGCCTATATTCTGTGTTTCAACTAGAAGTACTGTCTTTCGAGGTAAGGGATGTTATTTTATTCGAAAATGATATTATTTCTTCAATATCATTATCTCGTAAAAAATATTGGTTGGAAATTTTTTCCAAATTTGGAACTTTTTCATGTCTGAGTTACGATTCATTAGTTCTTATTCATGAGTTACTATTCACGAGTTCTTATTCACGAGTAGTACTATTCACGAAGCGTGATGATGTTTTTGGGAAATTTCTATCTTTTGGTGTCTGAGTTACTATTCACGATACTCGGCACTATTCACGTATCTTGACTATCACGAATCGACATTATTCAATAGAAAAATGAAATTTCTTCTTTTTGTCCAAAATATCTATTCGGATACTAGCTTTGATTGTATCCATGTTTTGATCATTCTTGAATTTTACTCCCTCGGATTACTTATATGGTATTTTTGAACTTGAATTGTTTAAAATATGAATCCTTAATATTTGTTCTTTTGTTTCTTTGGATTCGTTTTCTTTGAAATATTTTCATCATCCTCGGTCCTAAATGATGATATTCTTCGAATATCTTTGGCCCGTAGTGCAAAAGATGAATGATTTCTTGATGAATATCTTTGCCCGTAGTAGTGCAAAAGATGGATAGGTGTTGAGATGAATATGATCGATCGATTAATATCTTTGCCCGTAGTGCAAAGATAAATAGGTGTTTAGATGAACATGACTAATGATGAATATCTTTTTGGCTGTAGTAAAAGATGAATATTTGATTCGGATATATATTGATTGATGTTACAGGGATAAAATATCGACGATGAACTTTTAAATTCATATATAGAAGATAGTAGTTTGCATTCTCTACTTAACTCTTCTAATGAATTATTATTTCGTTGCGAAGATTGATTTAAAACTGGTTGTCTATTGTATTCTATTAGATTTTTCTCTGTTGGAGACTAACGATAATTTGTTGTATATTATCTTAGTCATAATATTCTTTACTGGGCTAGTTGAGCTCACCCTTTTCCTTTTTGTTCCATTTTTCTTCTCAGGAGGCGAGAATGTAGCGAGTACTAGTCGGGGTATGGAATGAAGGTTCTAGAGAGAGTTGTTTAGTAGTCCTCACCATTTTTGTAAAATAATGTATCAATAATTATGATGGGGATTTATTTGCGTGTGGATATTGTCTAGATGACAATATCTGTATTTAAACTCATAGTTTATATGTTGTAATAATAAAGTTGTAGTTATTTCTGTACCATGTATTTGGCGACTCAGAATGGGTTGAATGGAATGGACCTATTTTGGGGGCATCACAGTTGGTATCAGAGCTTAGGGACATGATCTCTGGCGGAGATCGGGGAATAGAACTAGGAGGGGAGAGTCGAGTAAATCCTTCGCTAGTGTGTCCTACCTAAGCTTATTTGTTAGTTGGTTTATATATAGGGATATTATGTGATATATTGATTTCCTTAATTAACCCTTGTTTTTATGATGATGATTGAGAATGTCAACCGAGAATATTAATGATGGAGTAAATGAGACCATGGATATGCTGTATTTCACCAACGAGGAGAACATGCAACAGTGGCAATGTACCTCCGATTGAATAACACCACCGAAAGCGAGATGATGAACGAGGGGATGTTTAAAAGCTTTTTGCAATTCATGCAAAATCGATTTACGAGGAGACTCGTGTTCAAAATCTGAGAGGAAATGATAGTAATTCACGGGTGGTCACAAAACAGCAGTTCAAAGAGTTGGGACCACGTAATGCGGGAAAGCGGATTCATTTAAGGCGAGAGCGTGGGTCAAACAAATTACCAAGATATTTGATGTCTTGGGATGCACGGAGGAACGAAAGTTCCATTCGCTACTTTTATGTTCCGTAACGAGTGAGTCTTGGTGGGAATCGTGAAGCGTACTCCATCCGGTTGCACTCGGTATGTCATGGGAGACGTTTTGAAGCAGTTCAATGACAAGTACTTCCCCGAAAGTATTCGGCATCGTATGAAGGAAGTGGAGTTTATTAGATCGGAGCAGAATAACATGGCGGTGTCCCAAAGACGTGGCGAAGTTGCCGAAGTTATCCGAGTTTCAGACCTCATTTGGTGGAGAATGAGGAACGATGACGCGGATGTTTCGAGAGGTTTGAAACGGCAGATACATCAAGATCTCATTTCTCATAAATTTTCTCTATTCAGATGTTGTCAACTGGGCTCAGTTGTTAGAGCGAGATAACGAGTACGTTCAACCGAGGGACCATAACCAGGATCATACCGAAGATAGCAGTCATCAGAATAATGATAACCAGCAGAGAAAGAAGAATACAGACAAAGGCGATAACCACTCTGGTGGTAATCGTGGCCCTAAAAATAGAAGAAGCAAGTCGGGAGGAGATTTTAAAAAGAGGAGATTCAACAACGACCATGTGAAGACGTTAGCGCCAGCAGTAACTGGTTCCAAGGGAGGAGAAAGACCACCGATCATATGTTACAAATGCGGGAAAGAGGGACATATCAGCCCAAACTCCCCACAATAGTTTAAGGTATGCTATAATTGTGGAAAAGAAGGACATATAGCTCAAGATTGTATGGTATCGAAACCCGATCCAAAGGAATGGTGACTCAAAAGGATGTCCCAAAAAGTCAAAGTCAGCGGTTCACGGAAGAGCGTTTGTCGTGTAGGTCAAAATGCGAGGAACCCGAACGAAGTTAGCACAAAGTTAGTTAATTATAAATTCTTGTGAAGTTTATACCTTACTAGATACCGGTTCTACCCATTCTTTTATCTCTCTTGCTTGCGCTCAACGTTTGAACTTGACTATAGAGAAATTAGACTTTGACCTATCTGTGGAGACTCTGTTAGGAGAAACTTTCATTTCATCTACTGTTTAGAAATCTTGTTTGATCCAAGTTGGCACCATCACATTACCTGTTGATCATATCTCTTTAAAGATTCTTTCTTTTGATGTGATTTTAGGGATTGATTGGTTAACTACTCATCATGCCAAAATTGATTGTTTTCGTAAGGTTGTTAGTTTTCATATTCCTAAGCAACTTGATATTCAAATTCAAGCAATCAAACCATTGAAGTTAAACATTTTCATATCAAGCCATGAAGTCATTCGTTTATTGAAAAACGGATGTCAAGTTTTCTTAGCTCATGTCATGGACTTGAACAAAAATATGTCAGATTTGAATGATATTTATGTTGTTAGTGAATTTCCTGAAGAATTTCTTGGCTTACTCCCAAAGTCTGATATTAAATTTTGTATCGACTTTGAACCCAGTACAAAACTCATTTCTTAAATCTCATATCGAATGGCTCCTATTGAACTTTAGGAGTTAAAAATTCAACTATAGAATTTGGTACCTGAGCCTTTATCTGGTGACTTCCTTTGTGGAATGCACCGAAGACAGACTCTCTGTAGGGGACACCATATTCGTGTGATAGTAAGCCCGATAGGTGTCATTGTAACGCTTTATCCAAGGTTGGGATATGAGTCACGATTGAGAACAACCTAAGTCGGTAATCGAAATACGTAGCTTTCAGGCTTAGTTGGTTATTATCGGAGATTCGTTGAAGGATATTCTCGAATCGCTATTCCATTAACGCAATTGACTCGTAGAGATACAAAATCGAATGGAGCAAGGAATGTGGGAAGAGCTTCAAAGAACTCAAGAGGAGACTCATTTTAGCACATGTTCGACCATGCCATCCCGAAAAAGCTTAACGTGATAGGCGGCGTGTTGAGTAGAAGATCGTATATAAGTACTGAGTACGATATTGTCAAAGACTAATTTTGTACAATTTACAAATAATAGAGATGGAGATGAAAACTCTAGGTACCCACGTGATGATATCTGGTATAATCGACTTTAATCGATAAAGTTAAAAGGCATTCAAGCTACTGGACTGGAGTTGATGAATATGAAGAAGAAGATCAAGAAGTCGTTATTCCAAAAGCGAGAATCGGTGAGGTGAGGAAAGCTCAAACATTTGATTTATTAATCCATTTGAAATTCTCGATCGAATAGGAACTGTGGCCTATAGACTCTCTTTACTACCAAGTATGTCGCGTGTTTATAACATTTTTTTTATGTATCGATGTTACGTAAATATGTGGACGACCCGAACCACATTATTGAGTTAGAACCAGACGAGATAGCAGAAGATTTAACGAACGAGGAGGTACCTGTCAAGATCTTGGATATGAAGGAGTATGTCCTACGCGTAAAGGTCATACCATAAGTTAAAGTTTTGTGGAGAAACCATGCTATAGAGGAAATGACCTGAGAGTTGGAAACGGAAATGAAAGCGAGTTATCTTCATCTTTTCGAAACACCAGGTATGTACGTCAATTTCGAGTACGAAATTTTATAAGGAGGGGAGGTTGTAAGACCCCAAATTATTAATAAATGAAATTTATTTTCCTCTATTTATTATTTTGAAATAGTAAGGGTTGATTTGATTAATGTGGATAGTTATGGGTAAAATACATAAATATTTGAATAAGCAAGTGGTTATAAAATATTCATTATTGTCGGGGAATATTAAATGCACGTGCATGGTAGCTTTTTGTGGGCCCCATAACGAAAAGCGATTGGATGAAGAAAACGACAAATATAAGTTGTTTATAAATACTTGGCGTAGTTATTCAATTATCTTGTTGGAATACCCGGTGGTTAAAACACACTAATACGCGTTGTTGAGCAGAAGACACTGCAGTATTGCACCAATTATTGATTCTTACGTAAGAAGACACTACTCAATAATTATTACGAAGAATTATCTTATTCAAAGATTTGATTTTATTGATTCAATAATTCTTTGCATTGATATTTTATATTATTGTTGTTTCAATAAAATTGTCATTACACGGTATTTTCCATTATCAGACAATAATTCATATTATCCGAATAATATTATTGGATAACATTATTGGCAATGTCTAGAAAGTTCGCATAAGGAGAGGTTTGGTCACCTAATTGCTTGGCGCCAATAAGAGAGATCCTTATTGGAAAGCCCCTCTTTCCAGGAGCGGCACGGTTGCAAGATCTTGTGATTCTGTAATATTATTTGTGAATAATTAATTATTGATTTATATGATGAGAAAAATATTGATTTTATGTGGATATAGATGGAGAAAATTTTTAAAGTGACAATTGTTAAAATTAATATTTTATCTTTTTTGATAAAATAATTCATTTAAATATATTATTTTAATAATATATTAACGGTGATATTTTTATAATGAATGTGCGATATGTGAGTATATGAGGAGGAAGAGTATTTTGTTGCATTATATGATTAACACATGTTTTTGTGTGTCGGTGGACCCCATTTCTTGGTGACCGAATTTGATTATAGCTTTGTAAAATCGCTTGGTTTATGGATTTGATCAATTTACATTTGAAATTTGGGAAAACATTCTTACGCAAAGTTGTAGAGAATTGAATTTCCTATAAAATTGTGAGATTCAATTTTTACGATAAAAGGGCTATTTATTATGAATTATTGAAGTTAGAAGCTTCAAATAATTGATTTTTGGAAGTTTAAAATAATTTAAATAAGAAAAATATTTTTTGTGTTTGGTGGGCATCTTTAACACATGTTAAGTTGCTGAATTCAGATGATTCTAAGTGGGCATAGACAAATTAATATATATATTATTATTATATTAAATTTTTTACTTTGGTGTTCTAAGCATTTTCCTATAAATAGGGTGTTTAGGTTAGAATTGAAAATCACAACAGAAACTGAAGTTTTCTCTCTCTATATTATCGAGCGTATTCTTGTGATTATTTTGAGTATACTTTGAGTATTGCTATACGGTGCAAGTTTAAGTCATAGCCTATATCTGGTGTTTCAACTAGAAGTACTGTCTTTCGAGGTAAGGGATGTTATTTTATTCGAAAATGATATTATTTCTTCAATATCATTATCTTAGAAATATTGGTTGGAAATTTTATCAAATTTGGAACTTTTTCATGTTGATTACGATTCATGAGTCTTATTCATGAGTTACTATTCATGAGTTACTATTCACGAAAGTACTATTCACGAAGCGTGATGATGTTTTTGGGAAATTTCTATCTTTTGGTGTCTGAGTTACTATTCACGATATCTGGCACTATTCACGAATCACGCACTATTCACCAAAAAATGAAATTTCTTCTTTTGTCCAAAATATCTATTCGGATACTAGCTTTGATTGTATCCATGTTTTGATCATTCTTGAATTTTACTCCACTCGATTACTTATGAAGTATTTTTGAACTCGGATTGTTTAAAATCTGAATCCTTAATATTTGTTCTTTTGTTTCTTTGGATTCATTTTCTTTGAAATATTTTTCATCATCCTCGGTCCTAAATGATGATATTCTTGAATATCTTTATTCTGTAGTGCAAAGATGAATGATTTCTTGATGAATATCTTTGGCCCGTAGTGCAAAAGATGAGCAGTGTTGAGATGAATATGGTCGATCGATTAATATCTTTGGCCGTCAGTGCAAAGATGAGCAGTGTTTAGATGAACATGACCAATCGATGAATATCTTTTGCTGTAGTGCAAAAGATGAATATTTAATTCAGATATATATTGATTGATGTTCTGAGGATAAAATATCGACGATGAACTTTTAAATTCATATATAGAAGATAGTAGTTTGCATTCTCTACTTAACTCTTCTAATGAATTATTATTTCGGCTGCGAAGAATGATTTAAAACCGGTTGTCTATTGTATTCTATTAGATTTTTTCTCTGTTGGAGACTAACGATAATTTGTTGTATATTATCTTAGTCATAATATTCTTCTTGGGCTAGTTGAGCTCACCCTTTTCCTTTTTGTTCCATTTTTTTCTTCTCGGGGAGGCGAGAATGTAGCAGTACTAGTCGGGGTATGGAATGAAGGTTCTAGAGAGAGTTGTTTAGTAGTCCTCACCATTTTTGTAAAATAATGTATCAATAATTATGATGGGGATTTATTTGCGTGTGGATATTGTCTAGATGGCAATATCTGTATTTAAACTTATAGTTTATATGTTGTAATAATAAAGTTGTAGTTATTTCTGTACCATGTATTTGGCGACTCAGAATGGGTTGGATGGAATGTACCTATTTTGGGGGCGTCACATTATGCCTCATCATCATTAACATGCATGCTAAACTAATATAAGTCCATTACTCATGACCGTGAATAGGCGCGAAGTCACCGCTCGGGCTCGAGGGCACGCACGCCAATGCTTATTATCCCTTGCCTTGCACCAAGACAATCGCTATTTGGTGCTTCGATATGAAAAACCCAGGCCATGCATTATATGCCATTTACACTGCTGTGGTGATGGTGATGGTAAGGCCACACACGACAGTAAAACTTCATGATAACTTTGTTACGCATAATGACCACTAAAACTCTCCCAATAACAACAAAAATTCACAAACCTAGCAACTAAAACTTTGTGATACATAAATAAACATGCAATACCACATAATCACAACATAAACACTTTCCATATTCAATTTTGAATGATCAAAATCCCAATTTTCCAAATTTCATCATATTTTACACTATTAGCAAATTTGATCACCACAAATTCATTTCTCAATCAATTGACACGATTCTAACTATGTCGCTTTTGTTTCTTAACATACAAACATATTCTAACATCAAAATGCAGATTATAACAAGTATTGATCATGAAATTTCGTACTTTCGAAAGCCATTTTTCAAACATAAACACTGTTTTATATTTTTCTTCTTACAATTTAATTTCACGTGTTTGGTTGCTACCCCTGTTATATATACATGTCAATAACAGGTTCTAAAATACTATCACACACCCATAATTCATATCTTACAATCAACACTTGTGAAAAACCCAATTCCAGAAAATGAAAATTACAAAACTTAGAATTAGAATTAGGGGTAGGTTATACCTTAAATTCCCGATTGATTGCTAGCGAGAAATAGTGTCAAGGCTTAGAAATTCTCCTTCTTCCTCTTGACAATCTTAGAAACTCAAAATCATAGTGTTTTCTCTCTTGCTTCCAAGCTCTCTCTCTAAACCCGCTGCTATTTTGGCCTTGGAAGAATAAGACGCGAAGTAATAAAATGGCCACTCCCACGTACTCTTCCGTTAAAAAAAATAAAAAGACGTCAGTTGGAATAAGCCAAAGGCCACAAGGCCTTGTTTGGTTAAACACCTATTTCCCAAACTAAATTATTTTTATATTATTCTTATTATATAGTTACTTTGTGTCACACTCTAGTTAATTAAATAACTTTAGCATAATAAATTTAAATAACTTGTAAAGGTAATTAAAATAATTTCTATTATAATTATATTTATGAATAATAAATAATTATATATCTAATTTAATTAATAAATTAGACACATCACTTTATTTAATTTATTTATTTCCTTTAATAATAAACAATTCATTTAGTTATTTTCTTAAATATTAAGCAATTAATTTAATTTAATTATTTCCTTAAATTTAATCCTTGAGATAAAATTATCATTATTCAATTTAATTAACATTAATTAATTTAGTTACTAAATTAATTCACCACAATTCATTAATTATTTATTTTTCTCAATAAATAAATTATTTAAAATATTTATTTAATTCAATAAATATTTAAATTAAATTACAAATTTTTCGATCATTACACTACCTCCCTCATATATATTTTTCCTTGACTACTGATCAAGGTTTCTATTTATTGTAAATAGTTTTGTAATAAGAATAGTTAGAATTAATTTTTGAAGAATTGGAGACAAAGGAGTAAGGAGTGCTTGAAGACCCGTTTGTAATGGAGCCCAGTTTTAAAAGTAATAGTTATATTTAATTTCAATTATTGCAAACTAGGATTTGACCTTTTGGTTCACTTGGTGGCTCTAGTGAACCAAACTAGAATAAAATTCATAATCAATCTGGGTATAATATAGTATTCTATATGCATGCTTATACTATATATATATATTATATATTATGGAACATGCTTCACATTTTAATTAATATGAAGCATATTATATATATATATATATATATATATATATGTGTGTGTGTGTGTGTGTGTGTGTGTGTGTGCATGTTGTGACGCCCCCAAATCTAGGTATCTTTTAACCCTATATATGGTGCTACACGGTGCTACTAACTACACATACATTCAATGAATACATCATTACCATGAATGTGTTTACTAATTATTACATCATAATAAATCCCTTCCCAAGTTCTTAATAACCATTACATTCTTTGCTTGTAATAATATCATTCATTACAAAAATAATACTATGCTATTATAGGATAATCTATTTATCCGTCATGGCCTTTCCTTTATCCTTACCGCATCCTTCAATCCATTCGTTCTTAGCTGCAATCATATAATTCAAGCAAGGAATGAACATTAACAAGCTCAACAAGTTTGACATATATAATAAAACAACAAAATCAAAGATTATATAATTTATCTTCAATAACTGAACAAAAGTTATGAAGTACTGTGAATAACAAAATAATACTTTTCTTTTCCTTTAAAATATTTCCAGATGACAAAATGTCATTTAAATTCTGAGTTGGTCAAAAGACCATGAACATTCTTTCTTTTTCTTTCTTGAAAAGGACAACCTGACACTAAGACCGTAAGTCCGTTATCACTTACAAGCATGTCTAGGTGATCAGCCTATAGTACTCTATGTTGATTAACACTCATTTGTGAAAAGTATTTATGTTTAATTTATGAGACCTCGTGTGCCAGTCGATATACGATTTGAAAACCTTTGTTTATTTTTACTTAGGCTTATCTTCAAATCGTTACTAAATCAATTGGCTTAGGATAACATCAATAATATTTTGAAAGACTTGTAAATAAATCAACAAAACATTTTGCATCATTGTCTAGCTGAATCAAATGGCATCGTCTCTTTCTTAAATAATTCATGCATATCATATTATTAATTCACAAAGCTTTCCTAACACAATGTATAGATAAAGGTTTAGAAAACTTGCCTCAAGCGTCTTCTATCTTTAACTTTAATTAATCTTTATATGTCATCATATTAACACAAAATTAGTCACAAAACAATCGTTATACATTGTTTTAACCTTCTTCTTATTTCTTCTTCTTCTTCTTCTTCGTTCTATTATAGTTTATTCGAGTCATTACAACTGATAACATTTGTTAGGTTATTCATCGTTCATTACGGCTTTATAACATTCAAATGTCATAATTTACCATCTTTGTTCTACGTTCAAGTAATTATAACCTATGTAACCCTAAACGTACGTTCAACGCGAATACAGTTCACGGATATCATTTACGTACTTTGCATTCACATTTTATGAACTTTTAATCAACATTTGATTGATAAACTTAAGGTTTTAATCATCCTTTAGGATGATATTTTATGTTTAATTAAAGTTCATAATTGTTCCTTAATCAATTCCTACCTTTTATGTTAATAAAAGCTCTTTACCATCAAAAGTACAGGACCATGCCATGTACCCTTTATAATAGTGGTGTTGTGGCACATATTAGCAGTAAGTCCTCCCTGAACTAGCGTTGTGGCGTGGCTTAAATAGCCTTGACAGGCACCAGGCCAGATTTCTTAAAATAATTCTTAGTGTTGAACTTATTTTAAAATGCTTACTTCCCAAACTCGTATCTCGTTTGTTATAACTCGGAATTAGTTAGTTTTAAAGCCATTTTCTTACTTAACTTACATAGTACAACTTCCCTCGGAAAAATTATTTTTTTGAATCTATTAACGAGGCTTTTATCTGATTCAAATTTCATTGTTCATTCATTCTTTGTTCTTTAACGTTTTTCGTTCTTTCGTCCATAATTCGTTCATCCGATGTCCAAATACGTCCATTCTTGGGCCTACGACTCATAAACTCCATTTTCATTCATATTCTTACAAAATCCTAGATTTCTAGGTTCATTATCTTTATTCTATTTTTGTCTGAAAATCATAGTTAACTATGATTTCAACGGTTAACATCTTTTACTAAAATTTTTGCCATAACTTCATTATAATATATTTTTACTTCGTTACAAATAGAATAATTCCATCATTCATTCATCTAACATTTTAACCAAGCATATAGCACCTAACTTATACGCGATGATTTTAAACTTGTCCATCAACAACAAGCTTTAAGTTTTTTCATGCTTTCTTCATTAAGTTCTTAATCATTGATTATGAATTCAATTATTAGGCATTCATTAATATTTTAAGTCCACTATTATCCTCCTTATCTCATCGGATCATACATATACCACCATCAACACTTCTCTACCAATCTATTAGATGAAGATAGATGAAGATTATGGTTTATTACTTTATTATCTCTCGTAGTTTCTTGTTGTTCATGAGTTGTTAGATGAAATATCTAACTTCTTTCTTCTTTTTCCTTGCCAAATTCTCTCTCTCTCTCTCTCTCTCAATATAAGTTAGAGCTTTCTATTAGCAAGTATTGGTGAATTTGTGTGAAGGAAAAATAAGACTAACGCTTGGTTATATAGAAAAGCAAGACTTAGGGCTTTTTGGTCATTTGCACAATTTTGCATTAGTTTACAAGTTGGTCACTTAGCTTATGGTTTCTTGAGGTCAAAACCCTCAAGTTTCCAAACTTACATCTCATCCCCTCATCATCCACCATCCATTTCCACCAAACAACTTTTGAGTCATCATATTCACTATTCCCGCCTCCTTTAAACTCCAAATATCCCACCAAGCTTTACCAAGAAGCTTGGTGGCCAACAAAGGTGGGTTGGTGGGGCCCTCATGGCAACCCACTTCATCTCACCCATGACCCATGGTTCGACCCATTTGTTTGGTTCTTAGTTTGGGCTTAACTTTAATTCAAATTGGGCCAAACTTTAGGCTTGAATTAACATTCCTTTGGGCTTTGATTTAATTAACCATTGGGCCTCCTTCTTAATTCATTTGGGCTTGACAAAGTCCAAGTCCATTAACAAATAGTCAATCTTGACTTTTGTTGACGAAGACTTTGACTTTTCAAATTCTTACCATATAATTCTTGTATTCTTTTCGTATTCACTTTGTATAATATTTGTATTATACATGATATTATTCTTCGTATTATACTTGTATAATACATTGTATTATACTCTTATTCTTTTTGTATAATAATAATTCTTATTATACTTAATCATTCTTTTTCTTTTAAATTCACTTTCCCTAACATCTCGAATTTGAGTACGTAGGCGAAAAAAATATGTTTTCCATTTCTGAATTTTTATTGGATAATCCATCCTTCCTTCGAATTCTAACATTACGCATTTCTCAAAAAATCAAAAATAATTTCCGAGTAATTTTGGATGAATAGCGTTTTTTCTCAAATTTTTCAAAAAAACGTTTATTTTTATCTTGGAAATTCATACTATTTAATTCTAATACACAACGAAAATCCTACCATCAAACAATCATCCTTGTGACACCCCCAAATCCGGGTACTTCCATTTCCACAGGATTTGGAAGTACCCGAATTTGGGGGTGTCACAGGTTGGTATCAAAGCTGTAGGTTATGAACCTTAGGTGGGGGAACAACCTTAGGTAGTAGCCTTGTAGGAGATTGAGAACATAGTAGTGGTAAACTCTTATCGAGTTATAAGAAATGAATTTCTTAATTCATTGAAGATAATAAAAGACTTTATATGCTTATGTGTTAAATTATGTGTTCACTAGCACGGATTAGTAACTAAAACATAAAATTGTGTTGTTAGGATGTCGGATGTTAGAGGAGCTAGTCGAGCTGGGGAGGAGGAACCCCGAGTACCTACAGAGGAGGAGCCCTGAGATATTCATGTCGTCAGGGAACAGTTGGTAAAGAGAGAGCCATCTCCGTTGATCACTGTTGTTGGTTGGGAGCATGAGCCTGAGACTGATCCAGAGGAGGATTCTGATGAAGAAGAGGAGGAAGAGGAGTTTCCACCGAACTCCATCGATGATGAGATGTATGATGTACTTTATGATCATAACATAGAGTTGCAAGACACTGTTCAGGAGCTGAAGGAGAGGACTGTTATTCAGCAGAGTACCATCGAGCAGAAGGATGGGGAAATTGTGACTCTTCACACACGTTTAGGAAACGTGGAGTGGGATTTGGTTCATGAGAAGGGTCAAACTGAGAACAAGTCCGAAGAAATAGAAAAGTTGAAGAAAGATCTGAAAGAGAGCTCAGAAAGACTGGCCTTAGCAGAGGAGGGCTGGGTAAGAGAGTCACGTCTTGATGATCTTGCAGAAGAGGATTGTCGTACGAAGAAGGCTAAGCTTGAGGAGACGTACTCTACACTTCACAATGTAATGGATGCGGCCCAGGATCGAGTTCTGAAGTATCTAATCCAGTTTGAAGGTCTACCATCATATATGCTAGATCGCAAAACGATGTCCCGCATCATGGAAGAAGAACGTGGCAAATTTATTCAAATACTTTAATAAAATTACTAGGATTAGTTTAATTATGTGAAAACTATCTGGTAGTTAAAGATGTAAATTCCGATGTGTTTATAAACAAAGGAATATTTTAATGTTTTAAATCCTGTAGATTCTTTATCTCAGGATAGTTGATGTAAATAGCAGTGATGCTATCTTATGATGTTAAAACTTTTGAATTGAATAAAATGTCAAAGTTTATTCAAAATAATGTGTTAAATGAATTATGATTAAATGTTTTAGTTAAGCCTTAAATGTTTAAGAGATTGAATAAATACCTAATAAGCGTATATTCTTAACAGAAATATGCTGCCTAGAAGAAGACAAAACCGTCAACAAGCTCAAGAAGAACTGATGAATAACAACGACACCAATGCTAACCCTGTTCAGCAGTTGGTGAACCTATTAGCCGGAGCAATTAACAATCAACCATAAGCTCCACCAAACACATCGTTTAAGGATTTCAAGACGGTAGGACCGCTAGAGTTAAAGGGTTCCATAAACCCAATCGAGGCTCAGACCTAGGTTCTGGAGATGGAGAAGGTGCTTGATGTCGCTAGAGTAAGGGAAGACCAGAAAACCGCATACACAACATTCATGCTAAATTCTGAAGCCAGTTATTGGTGGAAGGCAAACAAAGTACGGGGAGGAGAAGGTGTAATAACCTGAGAGAGATTCAAGGAAATGTTTTTCAAGATGTATTTTGACCAGTTCACAAAACCAAATGGAAGTTAAGTTTCTGGAGTTGAAACAGGGGAGTATGTCCATAGCAGATTATGCGGCAAGGTTCAACGAGTTGGCTAGGTTCTCCACATACCAAGTACATACTGATGAGAGGAAGGCAAGACGTTCGAGCAGGGACTGAAGCCCTGGTTGTATAGCAAGGTGTCGATGTTCCAATTGAACACTTTTGCTGGAGTGTTAGAGAAATCCATACTCACTGAAGGTGGAAGCGATGCTGTAACTAAATATAATCAAGATCAAAAGAAGAAAAAGAGTGAAAATAAAGGAACTAACAAGACTGGTGGAGGTAGCATGGGAGGTAGGAATAATCAGAAGAGGAAGTGGTCTGATAACTCATCTACTGGAAGTCAACAAGGAGGGCAGAAGAAGAAGAAGCATATCCAGAAGAAGCGTATTAACCTTATGACTCCGTCAAAGGTTGTGTTTTATGGTAGCAAGTCGCCTAGACAAGCGAGTTGTCTGACGATGATGCAGGCCAGGAGGTTGTTAAGGCAAGGTTGTTTAGGATATTTAGCTTACATAGTCGATAGTCGTAAAGAGAATCTGAAAATAGAGGAGATACCAGTAGTGAGAGATTTTGCAGACGTATTTCCGACGATTTGCCAAGACTTCCTCCAGATAGAGCAGTTGAATTCGTAATCGATTTGGCTCTAAGAACGGCTCCAATATCGAAGGCACCGTACCGAATGGCACCGGTAGAGATGAAACAACTGATGGTCCAACTACAAGAATTACTGGACAAGAAGTATATCCAACCAAACGTATCACCGTGGGGAGCGCCAATTTTATTCGTGTAGAAGAAGGATGGGACAATGCGGCTCTGCATCGACTATAGAGAACTGAATAAGGTAACAATTAAAAATAGATATCCATTACCGCGAATCGACGACCTGTTCGATCAGTTAAAGGGAGCAAGATACTTTTCAAAGATAGACTTGAGGAGTGGTTATCATCAATTGAAGGTGAGACCAGAGGATGTACCGAAGACAGCGTTCAGAACACGATACAGTCACTATAAATTTTTGGTAATGTCAATTGGTCTAACGAATGCTCCTGCAGCATTTATGGGCTTAATGAATGGAGTGTTCAAGCCGTTTTTGGACAAATTCGTAGTGGTATTTATAGATGACATTTTGGTATATTCGAAAACCAAGGAAGAACATGAAGAGCATTTGAGGGTGACGTTACAGACATTGAGGAGGGAGAAGTTGTATGCCAAGTTTTTGAAATGTGAATTCTGGATTGAAAGAGTATAATTTCTTGGACATGTGATCGATAGGGACGGAATTTTAGTGGATCCCTCCAAAGTCGAAGCTGTGATTAACTGGGATCAGCCGAAGACGCTGTCGGAAGTAAGAAGTTTTCTCAGATTGGCAGGTTATTACAGAAGATTCATTCAGGATTTTTCCAAGATCGCAACTCCGTTGACGAATTTGACTAGAAAATCGGTGAAATTTGTTTGGACGGAGAAGTGTGAGGAAAGCTTTCAAGAATTAAAGAAGAGGTTGAGTACAACACTTGTGTTATCTCTTCCAGATGATACAGGAAATTTTGTGATTTATAGTGATGCATCACATAAAGGACTAGGTTGTGTGCTTATGTAGAACGACAGAGTCATTACGTATCCGTCATGACAATTGAAAGACTATGAGAAGGGGTATCCGACCCATGACTTGGAGCTAGCTGCAGTGGTTTTCACTTTGAAAATTTGGAGGCACTATCTCTATGGGGAGAAGTGTGAAATATATATAGACCACAAGAGTCTGAAATATATTTTTACACAGAAAGACTTGAACATGCGCCAAAGAAGGTGGTTGGAGTTAATTAAGGACTACGATTGTGAGATTCTATACCATCTGGGTAAGGCAAATGTGGTTGTCGACGCCTTAAGTAGAAAGGGTCGGGAGAAACTGATGATCTTGACCGATCAGGAGGAGTTAGTTTCAGCAATGGAAAAGTTGGAATTTGAAGTGAAGTATCCTATGGAGATTGATGAAAAGCTGTTTTAGATGAAATTTGGTACAACTCTATTGGACAAGGTTATGGAGGCATAACTTCAGGATAACGAATGTAAAACAGTGAAAAAGAAGATATCCGAAGGAACCGAATCAAGATTCAAGATGGATAAGGAAGGAATACTGAGATTTTAGAGTAGAATTTGGGTACCGCCAGTACCAGAGATTAAGGAAGAAATTTTGAGCGAGGCTCATAACTCAAGATATTCGATTCACCCTGATAGTACCAAAATGTACCAAGATCTTCGACAACATTTTTGGTGGCCAAATTTGAAACGAGAGGTTACAGAATGTGTTGCCAAGTGTCTGACATGTCAGAAAATTAAAGCAGAACATCAGAGGCCAAGTGGGTTACTACAACCTTTAGAGATCCTAGAATAGAAATGAGAACATATTACGATGGATTTTGTGGTTGGTCTACCGACAACTCAGAAAGGCTACGACGCAGTATGGGTTATTGTTGACCGATTGACAACATCCGCTCACTTCCTTCCGATCAAAATCAGATTCAACTCAGATCAGTTGGCAAGGTTATATGTGAAAGAGATTGTTTCAAGGCACGGACTTCCGGTGTCAATTATTTCTGATAGAGACGTCGAACTTCTGGAAACGTCTACAAGAATGCATGGGTACACAGTTGCGAATGAGCACGACATATCACCCTCAGACAGATGGACAGAGTGAAAGAACAATTTAGATATTAGAAGACATGTTAAAAGCTTGTATAATGGACTTTAAAGGAAATTAGGATGACCATCTACCGCTTGTAGAAATTCAGCTACAACAACAGTTACCACGCTAGTATTGGCATGCCGCCTTATGAAGCGTTATATGGAAGAAAGTGTAGAACTCTGCTATACTAGGATGAAGTTGGCGAAAGAAAATTACTAGGCCCAAAATTGATACAACAAACAGCAGAAATAGTCAAAGTGATCCGAACAAGATTGATAGCAGCTCAAGATAGCCAGAAGAAATATGCCGATCCACATCGTAAAAATGTTGAGTTTGATTCGGGTAGTTATGTGATCTTAAAGGTCTCTCCCTAGAAGGGAAAGATCAGGTTCGGAAAGAAAGGGAAATTAAGCCCAAGATTCATTGGACCCTTTGAAGTTCTGCGAAGGGTCGGAGAAGTCGCGTATGATGTAGCCTTACCTCCATCTCTAGAAAATGTCCACAACGTTTTCCATGTTTCAGTTCTACGACCCTACAAACCTGATTACAAGCACGTGATTGAATATGAACCCCTACATTTTGACAAAGACTTATCTTACGAAGAAATTCTGTTCGATTATTTAATCGAAAAGAGCAAGTTCTAAGAAATAAAGTAATACCTTCTGTTAAGGTAATTTGGAGGAACCACAACGTTGAAGAAGCTACGTGGGAACTCGAAGAGAATATGATGAAGAATTATCCTCATTTATTTACCTAGAGTATTATAAGCGATTCTGGGGACAGAATCTTTGTAAGGGGGGAGAATGTAACGGGACAAATTATTTGAGTCATGATTCTAAGGACAGAATCCTTTTAAGGGGGGAAAGATGTGATAACCGAGATTTTGTAATTTTAATATTTATTGGATTAAATAAATATTTTTTGATGAATTAATTATTAGATTAAATAATTAATTGATGAAGTTGTGGTACATTAATTTAATTATATGTGTTATATTTATTAAATTAATGTGAAGAATCTTTATTATTCGAAGTATGTATTTATGTGAGCTTATTGAATTAAAAGAAATATTTAATAAGCCTAATGTTATTTTAATTAATTTAATAATTAATTAGAGATTTAATAATTTGACATAATTAATAAATGAGAAATTTAATTATGTGACTATGTGAATTAATGAGAAATTATTATATGTTATTTGAAATAAATTAAATAAGACATTTGATTTATTGTGCAATTGGACATGACATGATTTAAATTATATTATAAAAGTTTAATTAAATTAAATGGGTGTAAGCCTTTTAAGGCTAGCCAAACATGGCATTAGTGGAGGTTGGGAGCAGTTAACCCATGATTGGGTAACTGACCACCACCACGCCAGTTCTTATACGCATCAGGCGTATTATTTTACTTTTCACGTATGCTAAGTTAATTAAAAGTTGAGAGCTCAGAGATAATTCAGAGGAATTGTGGGAGAAACTCTGTGATTGAAGTAGTATCTGAAAAATGGATTTTATCTTTACTCATTCACGCTTTGGGTAATCTCTTCAACCCAATTTCTATTTTACGTCATTAAGATTTCATGAATATGGCTTTCAATTTTTTTGTTAAAACCTCTATAATTGGAAATTTTATTGATTATGTGGATATATATGTGATAATTTGTTAGCATAACATGTTTTTACTATATATTATAGATTTCCATATCATGAGTTTCATAAAATTACGCAGTATATTGTTACAGAGTATAGAATATGGCCATATGGCCCTTATACATAAATTTAATATGTCAAACATATATTGTTTCGTAAAATTCACACTTGTATATAATTATGCATGTTAAAATGAAGAAAACAAACCTTGAATGGATGGATTTGGGGTTATAACGAATCCGTAATGTTAATTTTTATATTTTATGTTCAAAACCTTCAAGAACATCAAGAGCAGTGAAATTACATATTTTAATTCTGTAATTATGTGTTTTAATTGGTTAAAATTACTCTATAAAGGTTGGGTAATGATTATGTACGAATTCTAGTATGTGGGTATGTTTAATTTGGTGAATTTAATGACCATATAATGATAATCGCCTAACTATGTGTTCTTCATGAATCGAAATTTGAATCGGAGTTTCGGCCATGACGCCAACTCCATGCTTAAGTTTTGTGCATGGCTAGCCATTGTAGAGATTAGGTTTAGCGATGGTTGTATGGCGCCACTGTGAGAATGGTCCAGAAATGAATTTTTAAATGCTCAAGTCTAGCAATGTGATAGTAACTTAATCTAATGAACATAAAATTAGGTTGAACATATAATGAGATGTTAAAATAAATTCTTAACATGTCAACAACACATTTATGTGTAAATTGAATGATTGAATGCATAGTTAGCTTATTGTTCATGAAGTGTAAATTATGTGACAATGAGTGTAGTAGTTTGACTAAGTCGAGTTAGACAAAAAGAATGAACTTGTGATGATTAGTACGTTATAATTGACTGGTATTGTGAACGTAAATGATATGTAAGATTTAAATCAAGGCACGAGTATAATTAACGTGTAATCTACGCACGAGGCAAGTTTCCTAACCTTGCTCGTTATCTTTATATGAGCTTATACGTTGTCTCCTTACATCGAGCAAATTCTCGTTATTATTGATCAAGTCCATTTTATTATATTAAAGTGTATTAATCTTTCAAAGTATGATTCTGTTATACAATAATTATTCTATTGTATACCTTTTGAGATTGCTATTCAATTTAAATTGTCAGTTACTGTTGAACCTTATTAGACTAGTGAACCTTAAATGATTCGACTAGTCCATACTTTATGAGCGTTCTAAATTCCAGAACCCTTGATGAATTATCCAAACCAAACTTCCTTTGATGCGGACTCTAATGTCAAACTGAGATGAACAACCCTGTATAGGGGATTACGTATGCGTTAGTATGGTACTAAGGGCTGATCCCCCTAAGTACGAGAAGAAGAGTCCATAGTCTTATGACTGTTAAAGGTTTCAAGTATAAACACTTGACAACCTAGGACATAGTTCAAGGTCTTATGACCCTCAAAAGTTCTTTTGTTTCTTGTTATTCATTCTTGATTCAAAAGTTGAGTTTCCTATTTTAGAAGTCTTTGATTTATTCGCATGTTATTATTCATTTGTTATATTGTTATACTTGTGGGCAATCGTGCTCACTCTTGCGTAATAATAACATTGCAGTTAAGAACGAAAGATCTGACGAGCCTTTCACTAGTGAAGGCAAGGGCAAGATTAGCAAATGAAGAAGACTTGTTATTATTATGTATTTAAATTCAGAATTGATGTTGTTTAAAGACTTGTTACTTATTTATGATTCTGCACAGATGTTTAAGGTTAGAGTGACCTGGGATTGTATTTTTATGCAGATGATGTAACCCCATAAGGGGAGATTTATTTATTTAATTCTATCTATTTCATGATTTGCATTTATTTATGGGTAGATAGATAAATGATATTTGTATAGTGAACACCAAATCCTGCGGAAATGGAAGTACCCAGATTTGGGGGTGTCACAATCCTAGGTCACAGAATGACCTTTAAACACATTACACATAATAAATTCACATAAATCCTATTTTATTCAATATAATCAAATAAAATTTGTTTGCATTTTTTTTATGATTTTCTCGGTCGTCACACATGCGCGCTGAACAAGATGAGACAAATAATAATGAAATCCTCAAAGAAATTATATTAAGTCTGAAGCGTTCAAAGATTTGGAATATCGAACGTCGCCTTCTAGCATGATAAAATAATAGAGTATCAATAAATTAATATAAGTTTGTTGTGTCACCACAAGGCTTATCTTAATTTTTTGAGATGTTATTTTATCACATTTGATGCTTATAAAGAAATTAAACGATGTTGTTTTGTTGTGTCACCACAAGGACAATATTTTTTTGAATTTATGGATGTGCTAAGTTGGACTTAACATAGATAATTTTGATTCGAATGTGTTACCACTTGATTAAAATAATCTAAGAGGCAAAAGAAAAGGAGTTACATGATGATGTAATTGACAAAAGTTGTCCACCTATTTATTTATATATAGTTTGGTGTGTCACCACAAGGCTTTATACATTTGAAATGGGATCCCTAATCTCCCTAGCAAATCTTTAATTACATTTTGTCGAACAATATAAGTGAGGGTAATATAGTTTGAAGAAAATAGTGGGAGATACAAATTTAAAACAAGACCTAATTTATTTTTGGTAAATAATTAATTAAATGAATGTTTGCTAAAATTTTATCTTTTTCACATGCAAAATTTGAAAATGTCAAACTCACTAATTTCATTGCGTAGCATACATGATGCTAACAAACTGACTAAACTGAATTATACAGTCTAGTTACGGAATATGAGAATTGTTCTCATTGCTGAAAAGGTTTCTCATGTCCTAAATTCGCATGTCCCTGCAACTGTTGCAAAAACAACCTACGAGGAAGAGATTGCTACTTTTAATTAGTGGTAAGATGATGCATTTGTGGCTCAATGCATCATGCTCACATCCATGAGTAACGAGTTTTAGCATTATCATGAAACTATGGATTCTCCTACTATACTGCTGTACCTCAAAGATTTGTATGGTAACCAAAGTAGGACTACAAGATATGAGATATCTAAGAAGCTCTTCTGATCTCGGATGACCGATGGCACTACTGTTGAGACTCATGTCCTAAATATGATTAATTTGATTGAACATCTTGGACAGCTAAGGTTTGTTATGGATGGGGAGTTAAGACAAGATTTGATCTTAAAGTCACTCCCTCATTTTGTCACAGTTTGTTGTGAATTTTCACATGAATAAGTTAGACGTCAGCTTGCCTGAGTTACTTAACATGTTGAAAATTATTGAAAGTCACTTTCCATCCAAAAAGGACCAAGTCTTAATGGTGGATGTGTTGGGATTGTATATAGCCCAATTACATAATTAAATCATATAAAATAGTGCGAAAGCGCGATAAATTGGAATTTCAAATTTTCATATAATTTCATACCATAATCATGCTTTGTGTTTAATTATCAATATAAACGAAAATGAAGAAGATCATAATTATACTCTTGAAGATTCGAGCTTCCTTAAATACAAGTTCAACTTCTAGTCTTTCGTGGTCTCCTTGAATACGCAGCATTGGATTCCTTCCTTTGATCAACGTTAGCCACCCAAGTATTTGGTCTCTAGAGGTGATCCACCAAGGAAGAACAAAAACTCAAGAAGAAGAGTGTTTGGCTAAATCTTAGTTTTTCGTATCTCTAATAGAAAAGGTGTACTTTCCCAACTATTGGAATAAAAGTGAAAGTAGTATAACACAAGCCAATCATATTGATGATAAAGCATATACTTTGTAACAATCTTATTCGTTTATTAATAAAAGTATTTATTTTTTAAAGACTTTAATTTATCTACATGGTGTTGTTTTTATAATATGTGATAAACTCATAGTTTTAAGTAATGCTTTTAGAATCATGATGTGATCATGCTAGTGAGATCTAAATTCTTAGATAGCCTACAATTAAAATTGTTCTCAATCGTTGGATTACTAAAAAGGGGATTAGTGAATCCAAATAGATTGGTACATACGTTGCTTGCTCATTGGATGAGGATGATTGATCTCATGATCATTTGTGTGGAGACACTAAAGCAAGTATGTAGGTGCTTATTGGAGAATAAATTCACTGAATGTGGCTCACTAAAGAATACCTAATGGAGTTTTACTGGGCAAAGGTCCAAAAATGCCCCTGAAGTTTATTCCGATATCCCACTTACACACTAAACTAATTTTTTTCCCCAAAAGTACCCTTAACGTTACAAAAATCAGTTCACCCTTGCCCATCCCGATAACGAATCTACCACTTTGACAAATGAGTGTTAATTTATTAATGATGCGGCTGACCCGTGGCAACATTTGCTGACGTGTACAAAAAAAATGGCGGTTTCCACTTCATTCCACCTATTCTCAACTAAAAATTCCCCCAATCTATCTTCCACCGCATTAATTCCCTAATACTCAGAACCCTAATTATCTCCCCCAATTCTTCCACTACCCACATCAAATTTCTCCTTTTTCAGATCAATTTCTATCCAAAGAATACCCACTACTCGTCACTCTTCTTCTTCCTCCTCTTCACCCTTTATTTCCCTTCAACCCATTGAAGATCTCCCTCCAAAACTCCAAGGAACCTTGCAAGAACTAATTTCTCACTCTTTATAGAAAAGAACACAAATCTAAACAGGTGAAAATGGAAGCAACAGAGAAAAACAAATAGCAGCACCACCCATATTTTTCACTACTACCAAACCCTCCTCATTCTTCACTCCTCAAAGACATCTCAAATTTCAAAACCCCCAAACAAAACCCCAGAAACCCCAATTTTCTCTCTCCAAATCCCCAAAAATTCTTCATTGCTTCCAAACAAACCCCAAAATCACCATCTATGACACCCCCAAATCCGTGTAACATCGATTACAGGACATAATGCTCACGATACGCATTCATAACCATCTAACTACATAAACTCCAGAAATACTAATTATAATAATATCTATTACATATCTATTCAAATAAAATCCCAACTCTTTACAACCCCAAATAAACTAAAACTTTAACTTAGCTTTTACCGCTACATTACATCATATGAAAAATATAACTTATTACATAAATAACCCTCATCATTTCATCTTAGACTTTCCCTTGTCCTTGCTCAAGCCCTCAACGTTATCAGTCTTAACTAAAAGGTTTAACCAAGAATGAGCACAAATTACCCAACAAGTATATAAAGTTGTTTGAGAACATACATCAGAAGTAAAAGCATTAGTATGAATATTTCTCAATAGTTGAAATAATTATCAAGAGATCAACTAGAATATCAAGATAAGAGTTCTGGAATTCTCAATAGCATACTAAGGGGTGTAGAATACCCTAAACATTACTTTGTTTCATCGAAAACCATCAGACGGTTTAACAATCAAATAGATTGTAAACGGTCTCTGCAAGTACTCCAGGTGATCAGTCTATCGTACCAACATTGTGCACAAGTATAAAGTTTAACTGCATAAGCATAAATGAGACTATATGCCCGACATCTGTTTACCCGATTATTCAGGTTGTTCATCTTAGTATTCATGCGGGACCTCACCGAAGTAATTTGGATTGGTAAACATTAAATAGCTTCAAAGGATTTGAATTGTTCAAATGTTATATCATTTATCATCAATAATATCTAGCCAAAACAAAAAGCCAGAAAACATCCTTGGAAACAGTTCGTTAAAGAAGTAGAACTTTAAAGTATAACAGCTGTAGTAATAACTGAGTAATCATCATTAACGCTTGTAAAAAAATTTCTGTTATATAACTTTACGACAAAGGAACTTGTACGAAAAAGTAAATAGCACAAGTCTGTTACTAACCCTCACTGCAATAACAATGAGTAAGGATTGAATAATTGCTCAATAGAACTTAGGGTTAGGAAACTTGCTTGATGCGACTTCTATAATTTACCGCTATCTACTAGCCCTTCACGTAACCTATTCATATGTGTCACGTTAAGCAATTTGGTTCTCGAACACCACTTCGAAGTTTAATGGTTCCCTTTTTATTTTAATAAGATGATTAAACTCGCACGTATTCAAATATAATTCAATTACATAACATGTTGCTACGTATAGGCCACGTGGTTAAATAAAAGAATCTAGGAAACATAAATTTCTGATATTTTATGGACCAAAACCTCCATCAAAAATCTACATAAAACATGCTTAGAGGTCTAAATTCGGAATACCTTATTTTCATTATTTTTGACATCACATATTTAATTAAACTCATTTATCCATATAACATCATTTATATGAAAAATACCAAATCAATCTCAAAAAATTTCTTTTCTGGGATTTTGCAGAATCTAGTCCCACATTGAACATATATTTTTTTCCTGAATTTTTAAAAGCCATCTACTATTTTTAAATAGTCCATAATAGCCAAATATTCTTAGATGTTTCATAAATCGAGATTAGATCCAAAAATTATGAAATTATAACTCTGATTATAACTCCGATTCTAACAAAATTTGGGATAGATTAGACTTCATACTACATATTATTTTATACAATTATTACATACGCTAATCGAGTCATATAACCCACGAATTCAAGGCTCCGAAAAACACAAAAAGTCACAGATTTTAATTTAGTTCAATTCGACAAAACTCCACATTTTTGATTCTAGCATGCAATGGAAAGGCTCCTACTGTCCAGAACTCATATACTAACATATATGCACGTAACCCAACAATCAACTTCACGAAATTAATATGATTTGAACAAATTAACATCTAAGAGGCATAATATCAAACACCTAGCATGCATACATGAATTTCTTGAATTTCTATGATTTTGAAACATGTAATATACCAGAATTTTTCATTCTTAACCATCACATAACATAAACCGACATTAGCATGGCATTACAACCTCAAAACAAAGCATTTCCCATGATTATTCATGCACTTTTCCACTAGTTTCTCAAAAACATAAAAAGAGACTACAAGGCTTACCTCCTTGATGAATTCTTCTTGTTTGAATAATTTTAATGATTCTCCTTGCTTGATTAATCCCCTATGAAAACTACAGAATTCTCACAAACTCTCACACCCTCATTCTCACTATCTATTTGCTCTCTTGGGTGAAACTTTTAGGAAAATAAAGAATGAGTTTAGATGGATTGCATATATAGAGGTTATTGTCTTTTGATTTACCATGGTAATCAATTCTTCATGATCAGTTATACAACATAAGTATATAATATCAAAATAATTTAGTATGGAGTGGGGGTTAGAGAAATGAAAAGCCTAGGTTTATTAAGGAGTGTAACTCCCACTCCCTCAACATATTGCAATACACGTGAATGCTCCCTCCTTGTCCCCATTTGATAGTCTTGTGGACCCCCCCCAGCTGCTGCAACTATTTAATTAAAATATTATTTTAATCATGTAATCAATTAATAATCCACTTTGACCCTTTTGACCTTCGTAACTCGACGTGTTAGATATTTATATTGATTCCTACTAAAGTTGACATTAAGAACGTCATGGAACTATCTATTTCGTCAAAATCATCTCCGAAATTCGTATTTGACTTTCTCCTTAAAAAAGTCAATCGGTTGACTTTGACCAAAAATTCAACCGTGCCACTTTTTTGTGGTTACAATCTATTCTGACTACTTTCGATGTTCCGGAGTCAAATACGCAGTCCGTATTTCTAAATTTCACTCCGAACTCAAACTCATGCTTTAAAGCCATCCCACAAAATTAATAGAATTAATTCAATAATTAAATCAAAGAGTTAAATAAAACTAAGCCAACCGTTTAAATACATCTCATCATATATCTTAAAATATCACATATACGTATACCACATATACATCTAATAAATGAAGTCACACCAGAGTTTCACATAAGTTCGTCTATTGATAACTATTAAATAACATAAAAACTCGAATATTACATTCACCCTCCCTTATAAGGATTCTGTTCCCAGAATCATTAGACATCAAACAAAAAGATTAGGGTAATTTTTTATCATTTTCTTCTCGAGTTCCCACGTAGCCTCTTCGGCGTTGTGGTTCCTCCATACTACCTTAACAGAAGGTATTATCTTATTTCTTAACACTTGTTCTTTTCTATCGATTATCTGCACTGGAACCTCTTCATAGGTTAAGTCCTTTTCAAACTGAATAGGTTCATACTCTATGACATGCTTGTAATCCTGCTTATAGGTCATAGGACTAAAACATGGAACATGTTGTGTATATGTTCTAACTCCAGAGGTAAAGCTATTTCATAAGCTACCTCACCGACTCGCCTCAACACTTCGAAGGGTCCTATGAATCTGGGACTAAGTTTTCCCTTATTTCCAAATATCATTTTCCCTTTCCAAGGTGACACTTTCAAGAACACATAAGTATCGACATCGTAGTCTCGTTGTTGTCGATGTTGATCAACATATTTCTTCTATCGATCCTGAGTCGTGACTAGTCTCACTCGTATCGTTTTGATCATATCTACTGTTTGCTACACCAATTCTGGCCCTAGCAATTATCGTTCTCCCACTTCATCCCAACACAATGGCGTTCTACATTTCCTTCCATATAAAGCTTCATAAGGTGGCACACCGATGCTCGCGTGATAGCTGTTGTTATATGCAAATTCCACCCACGGTAGGTGGTCATCCCAGCTTCCTTTGAAATCCATAACACATGCTCTCAGCATATCCTCTAACGTTTGAATAGTTCTCTCGCTCTGCCCATCTGTTTTAGGATGATACGTCGTGTTCAACCTCAGTTGCGTTCCCATGCATTCTTGAAAACTCCTCCAAAAATTTGCTGTGAACCGCGGATCGCGATCTGACACAATTAATACAGGCACCCCTTGCCTGGAAACAATCTCTTTGATGTAAAGCTTTGCCAACTGATCCAAGGTATATCCGATCTTGATTGGCAAGAAATACGCTGACTTGGTTAATTGATCAACGATCACCCATACTGCATCGTAACCCTTCTGCGTAGTTGGAAGTCCTACTACAAAGTCCATCGTGATATGCTCCCACTTCCATTCCAGAATTTCTAAATGTTGAAGTAACCCGCTCGGTTTCTGATGTTTTGCTTTAACTCGCTGGCATGTTAAACACTTGCTGACGCACTCTGTAACTTCTCTTTTCATATTAGGCCATCAATAATGTTGGCAGAGATCCTGATACATCTTTGTGTTTCCTGGGTGGATTGAGTAACTTGAGCTATGATCTTCTTGCAAGATTTCTTCCTTTAATTTAGACACCACTGGCACCCAAATTCTCTTCTCAAATCTTAATAGTCCATCACCCCCATACTGAATTTAAGCTCTTCTCCATCTGAGACTCTTTTCCTCACCTTCACACATTCCTCATCGCTGCCTTGTGCTTCCTTTATTTTGTCCAATAGAGTCGGATGAGCCACTATTGCGAAAAATTTCCCCTCTAGCTCCCTCGGACTTTTTATCTCGAGTTCCAATCTAGCCATCTCCTTAATTAACTCTTCTTGAGCTATTAGCATTGCCAATCTACCACTGCCTTTTTTTCTTAGCGCATCCGCTACCACGTTAGCTTTTCCCAGATGATATAAGATGTCACAATCGTAATCCTTTATAAGCTCCAACCATCTTCTCTGCCTCATATTCAACTCCTTTTGCGTGAAGATATACTTCAGACTTTTATGGTCCGTGTATATTTCACACCTTACACCATATAAATAGTGCCTCTATATCTTTAGGGCAAATACTACCGCTGCTAATTCCAAGTCATGGGTAGGATATCCCTTCTCGTAATCCTTCAATTGACGCGATGCGTACGCAATAACTTTACCATGTTGCATAAGCACACAACCAAGTCCTTTGTGTGACACAGCACTGAAAATCATGAAGTCACCTGTATCATCGGGTAAAGACAACACTGGTGCTTCACTCAGTCTTTTCTTGAGTTCCTTAAAACTCTCTTCACACTTCTCAGTCCAGAAAAATTTTACCGACTTCTTCGTTTAATTCGTCAACGTTCCCGCTATCTTTGAAAAATCTAGGATAAACCATCTGTAATTGCCTGCCAGTCCTAAGAAACTTCTTACTTCGGTTGGTGACTTTTGTTTTTCCCAATTTTGAACCGTTTCCACCTTCACTGGATCCACAAAAATTCCATCTTTGTCAATCACGTGACCCAGAAATTGAACTTTCTCCAACCAAAACTCACAGTTCAAGAATTTTACGTATAACTTATCCTTCCTCAACGCCCCCAACACTAGCCTTAAATGTTCAGCATGATCTTCCTGAGTCTTGGAATATATCAGGATATCATCTATGAACACAACTACGAATTTATCTAAGTTTTGCTTGAATACCCGATTCATCATGTCCATATACGCTGCTGGCGCATTTGTTAACCCGAACGACATCACCGGGAACTCGTAGTGACCGTAACAAGTCCTGAACGTTGTCTTAGGTACATCCTCCTTCCTCACCATTAACTGGTGATATCCCATCCTCAAGTTGATCTTAGAAAAATATTTCTCTCCCTTCAACTGATCGAACAGATCATCTATCCTAGGTAACGGGTACTTGTTCTTAATCGTCACCTTGTTCAACTCTCGATAGTCGATATATAGTCTCATCGATCCGTTCTTCTTTTTCACAAATAAAACCGGTGCTCTCCAAAGAGACACACTCGGTTGAATATAATTCCTATCCAATAACTCCTGCAACTGTACCATCAGCTCCTTCATTTCTGCCGGTACCATTCTGTAAGGGGCTTTCAAAATCGGTGTCATTCCCGGTACTAAATCTATAATGAATTTGACCTCCCAATCCAGCGGAAGTCCGAGAAATTCCTCCGGAAATACATTCGAAAATTCGTTCACTACTGGTATCTGTCCCATCTCTATCCCTATTTTCTGTGTATCGACGATATGGGTCAAATATCCAACACATCCCTTTCTTAGTAACTTCCTCGCTTGCATTATCGTCAGACAACTTGAGTGTCTCGGTGACCTACTTCCATAGAACGCTACCTTAGACTGATCTGGAGTCCTAAGGTTTATACACTTCTTCTGGAAATCTATCATCGCTCCATGCTTAAATAACCAATCCATTCCTAGAATTACATCAAATTCTCCTAATTGAATTGGAATTAAATCCACAGGTAACTTATATCCCATGATGTCTACAACATAATTTCTATAGATATGGCTAACGGGAATTTTTTTCTTATTAGCAACTTCTATGTTCATAGGATATTCTAATTCTTCTTGGGGTAAGTTAAATCATTGGGAGAATTCATGCGATATGAAGGAACAAGTAGCACCCGAATCAAATAATATGTAAGCAGATATATCATTGATCGAAATGATACCTAAAACCACGTCACTGGATGCGACCACATCCTGAACCGTCATGTTGAAAGTCCTAGCTGTGGGTTGATTCTGAGTTGGTGGTCCACCAATCGTGAGATTTCCACCGCTTGGTCCCCTTCCTCCATTTCCTCCTGCTGAGTTCTTCTTTGGGCAATTCCTTGCCTGATGATCCAATGCTCCACAGTTTAAGCATCCATTTTTCTTTGGTGCATAGCAATTGGGAGAGATCTGCCCCTCCTGCCTGTTGGGTAAAATCTAATTACACACAACACGCAAGTATACGTGGTCAATAAGTAATAAAGTGAAAGTAGAGTATCGTTCCCACAGAGAATTATTTAATAAAAATCACCAAGTACTAACCCATGACCAATTTAATCTTATTTAAACAAATGATTTAATAATTTAATTTAAAATAATTAAATAAACTATTACTAACTATCCCTAGAAGGAAACAAGATATTGAAGACTTGAGATTACAATTTCACTTATTGTTATATTTAAATCAACACACTTCCTGTTAAGCCAAATTATTTATACTGGATTGTTAATCAAGAACACGAAAGTGAAATATGGCCATCTCTCAATGCACCATACTCATATCAAATCAAATCCACAGATGATAGAATCAATTTGAACACCCTAATTAATTAACCCACTATATCTTTATGTGAATTACAATTAAAAAGGGTTTAAGTTCAAGTTCTTATTAGACTACATATGGCGTAAAGGCATATCTCTATCCTAAACACGAATCATGAATTCCATCCATGCAGAAATCACAAACACATACTATCATGATAAGATCTAAATCTATACTTCATCTCTCGAGTTCATATAGATTATCACGGTAATTGTTAGCTAGGCAATTAAGCAATTCATTACAAATCATAATAGATAATCCAAATATAGCTAATAAGACTAACAAAGAAGCATATCAAAGTAAACTATACAACAAGATCCATAGTAATCTCAAAATAGAGTTTAATTCATAAATGAACTAGAATCCATCATCCACAATTGACTAAGCATTAAAAGATACAAATAAATAAGAAAAGAAATTAGAATTGAGATAAACAAATCTGCATTCTCTTGCTTCCAATTTGATTCTCCAATGATAATCAATAGCTTCAATCTTCAATTCTAATCTAATCTAGGGTTCCTAATCTAAGAAAAAAAATAAAGAATAAGCTCCTAGAAATCTATCCCAAGAGGGATTTAATAGACTCTTAGAACTAGCCTCCCAATCCAAGTTAAACTCAAGTATTTAGAGTTCTAATGGACACCCTAGCAAGTTAAGCAACTAAGAATCCTATTCTAGCTCAAATTGGACATCAAATAACCCAATTTCACTCTATTCTCGCTTTGCTTGCGCGCTTGCACCCGCCTTCTTTGCTAAGCCTTCTTCGGCGCTCTCCGTATTGTGCATGCAAGATGTTTACGGTAGCCTAGCGCGCCTCTAGCGTGGTCCGCGCTACGCGTAGTATCTGCTGCGACGTCCTTTGGTAAAACAGGCATAACTTTTGATCCGCTTGGAGTTACGGGGCTTGCCATCTATCAAATCGAAGATATCGACGAGATCTATAACTTTAATCCTTTGAGATTTGACAAATTAGAATTCGATCAAGGTAGAAATCGGGATTGAAGTAGATGCTATGTAATTGGCAAGTATGACAACTCTTAGCTTTGATCTTCGTTGATAAAAAGGCCATAACTCTCACATCCTAACTCCGATTGGGATGATTAAAGATGTTCTGAAAAGCTAAAAAGTAGAGCTACCATAAAATCCAAGTTCCAAGCCAAGAACATATATCTACCTTGGTGTTAAAAGTCCTTCAATATTCCCTTCTTGCATTTGCTTGCGTATTTTAGTCCAAAAGATGTCCGAATTGCTTATCCTTGCTTCTTCATGCCAATGTCATGTCACAGCCTACAAAATAACATAAAATGTATGAAAAGTAACTAAGAACATGAATATAAGCAACTAATTCAAGTAACAGATACCGGATAAGTAGGTATAAAACCTACTTATCATTGCCCATAGTTTAAACATACATTCTTCCCTTTTAGACATTCCCCTGAGTGATTCCTCCAACACTCCTTACATGCCTCAGTTCTCTTCTTTGCTTCCCCTGGTTTCCCCCCAGAGTTTATCGAATTGAAATTGTTGATGCTACTGTTGTTATTGTTCCACTTCCTCTTGTTTGCACCACTTCTACTTCTACCTTCCCCACGATTCCCTCCTTCATTCTTCTTCTTTTTATCCTTGTTAAATTCATTAGGGCATCACTTCCGCCCTCATTGATTATAGATTTCTCCAAGAAAGTCTTGAAGCTATTCATCTATAACACCGAGAGCCTACTATATAGCCATGGTTTGAGGCCCTACTCAAACCTCCTCGTTTTTCTCTCCTCAGTGTCGACCTGGTGAGGCGCGAACCTCGCCAACTCATTGAATTTTATGGCATATTGAGGTACTGTCATGTCTTCTTGCTTCAGCTCCTGGAATTGCATCTCCATGCGACTTTGCATACTAACCGAAAAATAGTTCTCAAAAAAGATTTTCCTAAACCCTTCCAAAGGTATCACACCTTCTCCAGCCCTGGTCTGGTTTGCCTCCCACCAAAAGTTGGCTTCACCCTTGAGCATGTAAGTGGCGAAGATTATTTTTTGATCATCACCTACTCGGGCGATAGCGAACACCTTTTCGATTTCCTTGACCCAAGTTTGAGCTTCGATGGGTTTAGTGGTTCCTTTGAACTTAGGGGGTCTCGTGCTCTTGAAGTCCTTAAAGTGTGCCACTTGGGCCACTAGAGGGTTATTGGCATTCGAGGTTCAATTTTGAAGTGCCCCCACTAATATGTCTACAAACTGCTGCATAGGGTTCGGTGGATCCCCAACATTACCACCTGACCCCTCGGGTGTTTGACGACGTCTTCCTCTTTCCATCTATCTGTTTAAAATGAACTTAATGTTATTATCTTATACCTTACTCTACAGAGTATATCATTCATAAGAAGAGAACTTAATCATCACATCACATGCTTAAATAAAAACATATTTATTTATAACAATAACACCCAAGGTATTTCATCGTCTTATGGCCTTAATACATTTACATCACTTAAACCAAAGTACTTGGTAAAAACCAAAACCAAGTTTTATTTCATAGCTAAGCGTTTTAAACGCTAATAGTAAAAGTTCATCAAGAATAAACTAAAGACCCCGCCTAATGGTTTCTTCATGTTCTTCATCTGCTATCTCTAGCACCAGCCCACGGCTTATGGTATGTCTAGACCGGTAATCCTCACGTGGAAAGTGAAACACCCTATGCTAGAACCTCCCATGTGCTGACTTAAATGCGTTCTTCATTATGTCCATCCTAACCTTCTTATCTCTCACTTCACCTTCTAACTCACTTGTTAGCTTCTCGGCCCGAACAAGGTCTCTCCTCTCATCTCCCCAAAATGTAGTAATAATCTGTTTGTCAGTTTGGAGACTCTGAATCCTCGACTCTAACCCATTAATGGTATGCCCCAAGTGGGTCCTAATAGCTTCTTTCTCATCCTCCAGCCTATCCGCCTTACGGGTTCGATGATGCCACAAGCTTGTCAGCCAGATCCCCGTTCATAATTATCAGGTGGTGCACCAATGCCTCAAGCAATGCTGCAGCTTGCTGCTCCCCCTGATATAGCTCCTCCAACTCGTGGACCTTGTCGTCCAACTCCATAATCCTATCCATCAACTCATCCAATAAATTATCCTTAGGTGCTTCTTCGGAGTCCTCCTCGGGCTCCTCTCCCTCATCATGATACTCTTCTGGGTCTGAGTCAGCTGATGCCTTAGCTATAGGGTCAGGTACAGCTGTCACCAACTGCTCACTCACAACGTGGATATCTCTAACCTTCTATTCTCCTGACATCCTTCAAAAAAGACAAAATAACTCGGTTAGTATTTTAAAATAGATGTTTTTGTTTAAAAAAAAATAGATTTTACACAACTCCTAGAACTCTACGTGAGTTCATCTCCTTATTTTCTCCACTAACTTCCCTAAGGTTATAGTCTAAGGTTCCCTACCTAAGGTTTATAACCTATGGCTTTGATACCAACCTGTGACGTCCCCAAATTCGTGTAACGTCGATTACAAGACATGGTGCTCACGATACACATATATAACCATCTAACTACATAAACTCCAAAAATAATAAAAATAATAATATCTATTACATATCTATTTAAATAAAATCCCAAGTCTTTACAACCTTAAATAAACCGAAACTTTAACATAGCGTTTACCGCTACATTACATCATATGCGAAAATATAACTTATTACATAAATAACTTTCATCATTTTATCTTAGACTTTCCCTTGTCATTGCCTGAGCCCTCAGCATTATCATCCTTAACTGAAAGGTTTAAGCAAGAATGAGCACAAATTGCCCATCAAGTATATAAAGTAGTTTGAGAACATCCATCAGACGTAAAAGCATTAGTATGAATATTTCTCAACAGTTGAAATAATTATCAAGAGATCAACTGGAATATCAAGATAAGAGTTCTGGAATTCTCAATAGAATACTAAGGGGTGTAGAATACCTTGAACATTACTTTGTTTCATTGAAAACCATCAGACAGTTTAACAATTAAATAGATTATAAACGGTCTCTGCAAGTACTCCAGGTGATCAGCCTATCGTACCCTACATTGTGCACAAGTATAAAGTTTAACTACATAAGCATAAATGGGACTATATGCCTGACATCTGTTTACCCGATTATTCGGGTTGTTCATCTTAGTATTCATGCGAGACCTCACCAAAGAAATTTGGATTGGTAAACATTAAATAGCTTCAAAGGATTTCAATTGTTCAAATGTTATATCATTTATCATCAATAATATCTAGCCGAAACAAAAAGCCAGAAAACATCCTTGGAAATAGTTCATTAAAGAAGTAGAACTTTAAAGTATAACAGTTGTAATAATAACTGAGTAATCATCATTAACGCTTGCAAAGAAATTTCTGTTATATAACTTTACGACAAAGGAACTTGCACGAAAAAGTAAATAGCACAAGTCCGTTACTAACCCTTACTGCAATAACAATGAGTAAGGATTGAATAATTACTCAATAGAACTTAGGCTTAGGAAACTTGCTTGATACGTCTTCTACAATTTACCGCTATCTACTAGCCCTTCACGTTACCTATTCACATGTATCACGTTATGTAATTTGATTCTTGAACACCACTTTAAAGTGTAATGGTTCCATTTTTATTTTAATATGATGATTAAACTTGCACGTATTCAAATACAATTCAATTACATAACATGTTGCTACGTATAGGCCACGTGGTTAAATAAAAGAATCTGGGAAAGATAAATTTTGACATTTTATGGACCAAAACCTCCATCAAAAATCTACGTAAAACATGCTTAGAGGTCTCAAGTCGGAATACCTTATTTTCATTATTTTTGAGATCACGTTTTTAATTAAACTCATTTATCCATATAACATCATTTATATGAAAAATACCAAATCAGTCTCAAAAAAATTTCTTTTCTAGGATTTCGCAGAATCTAGTCCCACATTGAACATATGTTTTTTTTCGAAATTTTTACAATCCATCTACTATTTTTATATAGTCCATAATAGCCAAATATTCTTAGATTTTTTATAAATCGAGATTAGCTCCAAAATTTCTGAAATTTTCAGGGTTAGCTCCTGTTATATACATGTACTTCCAGTAAACATTTCATAATATTTGGACTTATACACAGAGAGTTATTCAGGTATCTTTTCAAATAGTGTCCTTAGCCGTGAAATCCATAACTCTCAAACCGTATGGCCAACAATTCTCAAATTTTTACAAGACCTTCATATCTTCTTATATTAATAGTCCAAATTTTTCTAGAATTTTTAAAGTACAAAATAGTGGATGAAAATTCCCCCGAGATAGACTGATCCAAAACAGTCCCAAGAAAGACATCAAATTTTTGTTTCTTGCAGCCACTTTTGCGATTTTATTCCCACTAATCTACAGATGATATGAACATGATACTTGGACACAATAAACTTCATACAGCAAGGATTTCACAAAAATATAACATTCATGAAACTAGCATGCTAAGACCACAAACCAACTACATAGAAAAATGTGCCAGCACCGGTTCTATACTTGGAAAAAATCTGGAAAATCCAGATTTTCTACAATTTTGATATGAACATGCTTTCTCACGATTTTCAAAACTTGCCCATTATAACTCCAATTCTAACGAAATTTGGGACATATTAGATTTTATACTACATACTATTTTATAAAATTATTACATACGATAATCGAGTCATATAACCCACAAATCCAAGGCTCCGAAAAACCTGAAAAGTCACAGATTTTAATTTAGTTCAATTCGACAAAACTCCACATTTTCGATTCTAGCATGCAATGGAAAGGCTCCTACTGTCCAGAACTCATATACTAACATATATGCACGTAACCCAACAATCAACTTCACGAAATTAACATGATTTGAACAAATTAACATGTAAGAGGCATAATATCAAACACCTAGCATGCATACATGAATTTCTTGAATTTCTATGATTTTAAAACATGTAATATACCAGAATTTTTCATTCTTAACCATAACATAATAGAAACCAACATTAACATGGCATTACAACCTCAAAACAAAGCATTTCCCATGATTATTCATACACTTTTCCACTAGTTTCTCAAAAACATAAAAAGAGACTACAAGGCTTACCTCCTTGATGAATTTTTCTTGTTTGAATACTTCTAATGATTCTCCTTGCTTGATTAATCCCCTATGAAAACTACAGAATTCTCGCAAATTCTCACACCTTCATTCTCACTATCTATTTGCTCTTTTGGGTGGAACTTTTAGGAAAATGAAGAACGAGTTTAGATGAATTGCATATATAGAGGTTATAGTCTTTTGATATACCATGTTCATCAACTCTCCATGATCAGTTATACATCATAAGTATATAATATCAAAACAATTTAGTATGGAGTGGGGGTAAGAGAAATGGAAAAGTCTAGGTTTATTAAGGAGTGTAACTCCCTCTCCCTCAATATATTGCAATACACGTGCATGCTCCCTCCTTGTCCCCATTTGATGGTCTCGTGCACCCCCCAGCTGCTGCAACTATTTAATTAAAATATCATTTTAATCATGTAATCAATTAATAATACATTTTAACCCTTTTGCCCTTCATAACCGAACGTATTCGATACTTATATTGATTCATACTAAAGTCGACGTTCCGGACATCGTGGAACTATCCATTTCATCAAAATCATCTCTGAAATTCATATTTGACTTTTTACTTGAAAAAGTCAACCAGTTGACTTTGACCAAAAAGTCAACCATGACACATTTTCGTGGTTATAGTCTATTTTGACTACTTTTGACGTTCCGGACTCAAATATGCAGTCCACGTTTCTAAATTTCGCTCCGAACTCAAACTCATGCTTTAAAGCCATCCCACGACATTAATAAAATTAATTTCATAATTAAATCAAATAGTTAAATAAAACTAAGCCAACCGTTTAAATACATCTCATCACATATCTTAACATATCACATATACGTATACCACATATACATCTAATAAATGAAGTCACACCAGAGTTTCACATAAGTTTGTCTATTGATAACTATTAAATTATATAAAAACTTGGATATTACATTCATCACTATCCACTCTTCGGTGCCATCGCTCTTCCATTTCTCCTTCCCAATCTAAAGCCACTTAAAGACTCAAGGCCTTCGAGCTCGAGCAGTCCAAATTCACATGGAAAGTTGATGATGAGTTTAGACTCGTTTACCTCTTAACATAATACGCCTATTTTTAAAAGAGACAAATAAAGGGTTTTCAAAATAGAAAGAGAAAGCTTCCATATCTTCTCGTCACCGCGGATTCAGTTGTAGAGCCTCCATAAATAGAAATCTAAGTCAGTCAGAGAGAGAAAGGGACATACATACTGTTGTGGCTTTGTGATAGATTTGAAACCCTAGAGAGAGAAAGCGATTAGACAAAGAGTATGAGTAGTAGAGGAAGCAACAATAGCGGCGTTGGGGTACAATCAATCCCGCCGGCTTCCAGAAAGATGGTTCAGAGCTTAAAGGAGATTGATGATGAGTTTAATTTTGGTTGAATTTGGGTTATAGTAATATGTTTGGGTAATGTGATATATAAACATTTTTTGGTTTAAACTTTAAAGTATTAATTAATTTTTAATTAGTGCAACTATAATTTTTTTCATGTATAATTTGGTAAATTATAATTTTTGTATTTTAATTTTTAATATTAATTATTCTAAAATTAAATAATTAATTTATAGTAATGTTAGTATAATTGTTTACTTTGTTTTAATTAAGAGTTAAGTTTCTCTTTTCAGCCTAGTCAGTAAAATTGGATGAGGTGTCAGCTCCGTTTGTCAATGTGGCAGATTCATTAACGGGAGGGGCACAAGTGACCTGATTTTTATAATGTTAAAGGTACTTTTGGAAGAAAAAAAAATTAGTTTAGTGTGTAAGTGGGACATCGAGATAAACGTCAGGGGCATTTTTGGACCTTTGCCTGAGTTTTACTTGTCTGTTAATAAAAAATCCTGTAGTGATAGTAGTATAAGTTGTAACGACCCCAAAATAGGTCCATTCCATCCAACCCATTCTGAGTCGCCAAATATATGGTACGAAAAACAACTACAACTTTATTACAACAATTGTCGTGCAAAATACAACAACACATATCTTTGTGAGTTTGGATACAAATATATACCAATTGTACGTTACAATGACACCTTACATAAAGGTATAGTCAAAAACTATTTTAGAAATTAGAATCTTTGGGAAGTGCTCAAGGAAACAACCTTTCGCATGGGAGGCCATGCTTTTAGGTTATGGTAGATATCATATGGCCACGAAATTATCCTTGGTTTATTAATAGACCCCAAAGAAAAACAAGAAGATTACTATCGTATTCTTCCCAATGGTGAGTCTTCTCTTGACATATCATTATCTCCATCGTCTCTAATTGGGTATTATACTCCAAACAAACACCAAGATTATATAAGTAGTGCTTGTAAATATACTCAAAGAAGTGGATGAGCACAACCATGTCTTATGATAACATGAGTTTGTATGTCATTAGACATCTTGTATGATAGTGACAAAAACACCTTCCAAAGTTGGGTTCGCCTCACCCTATTTAATTCACAAAAATAACTATTAAATGATGTATAAAATACAACACACTAAAGCCCTCAATAAAATTATTTTCATACTCTTTAGGAGAACCTCAACAACTATAGACCACCGCTCTATTCCCTTGTTATCCCCTTTCAACCCATGCCTACACTTTTATTACACGAAAGGAATTGTGAAACAAAAGGGTGAGCACAACTAGCTCGATAAAGAATATTATGTCTAAAGATAAATAAATTATCAATAGTCTTCATCGGTAATGAATCGTAGATTTAGAACATATGGTAGATGATAAAACTTTTCAACCATAGTTTGCGGTGAACGAAAGCAATCCATTAAAAAGAGTCGAATAGACTATAAAGTCTATTGTCTTCTCCACGTTAAAAGTCCACCAACAATATTTTATCCCTGTAACATCAATCAACAGTTCCTTTCCACAATCATATGAATAACTCATAATCATAATTGTGATTCTAAATTCCTCTTCTCATCCAGGACGAAGATAATTTTCATCACCTGTCTTTACCTGAAACATCAAATATCATGGTTATACCAAATCACAGTTCCTGTTCATAATCATACTAATAAATTCATCTTTGCACCACGGGTCAAAGATATTCATCAACAGTTCATCTTTACACTACAGGCTAAAGATATTCAACAACAGGTCATCTTTGCATTACGAGCCAAAGATATTCATCAATAATTCATCTTTGCACTACAGGCTAAAGATATTCAACAACAGGTCATCTTTGCATTACGAGCCAAAGATATTCATCAATAATTCATCTTTTCACTACAGGCTAAAGATATTCAACAATAGGTCATCTTTGCATTACGAGCCAAAGATATTCATCAATAATTCATCTTTGTACTACAGGCTAAAGATATTCAACAACAGGTCATCTTTGCATTACGAGCCAAAGATATTCATCAATAATTCATCTTTGCACTACAGGCTAAAGATATTCAACAACAGGTCATCTTTGCATTACGAGCCAAAGATATTCATCAATAATTCATCTTTGCACTACAGGCTAAAGATATTCAACAACAGGTCATCTTTGCACAACGAGCCAAAGATATTCATATATCAACGAAATACATAATCATTTCAGAAGTTATATAACAATAATTATAACCATGTTGATCAATTCACCTTTGCACTTAAGTTAAAAATATTCAATTGTAAATTCAATGGTCATGATCATACCAGTCAACAATTCAACTTTTGCATTACTGTCCAAAGAGAACCTATGGTCACGATCATACCAATATCTACCCATCTTTAAACTCAAGTCAAAGATAAATATCATCATTAGGGTTATAAGAATGTTATATAAAAATAATATAATCAAAACATGGTTTTAATTTCAAGAGTAAGATTTATAAATCAACGATAATTTGGTGGGAGAAGAAACCAATTTGTTGTGAATAGTACCCGTATTAAATACATAGTCCGTATCGATGCATAGTAACCTCGACGACTAAAAGATAAAGTTTCATAATAAAATTCATATCCATATTTATAACACCTTAATCCAAATGTTATAAATCACTTAGAAATCTCATAATCTAATATTATTAATATTATAATAATATTTTAATCATTTCTCAAACTTATAAACAATTTAATTAAATTGTTTACATTTTACTAATTAATGCATTTAATCATCATAAAATGCCAAACTCATAAAATTTCATCACCAATAACTAAAACCCTCATCAAAATCTGCATATACCTCATATATGATTCTCAAACCATAAAATCATATTTTCTAATTTTCTTACTTCACATAACATATTTAATTCATTTGCTCATAACTAGAACATTTTCATGAAAAATACCAAATCAGTTCTAAAAATATTTCTTTTCGGGATTTAGCATAAAATAGTCCCATATTGAACATATATTTTTCTCGAAATTTTAAAAATTCATTTACTATTTTTCATATGGCCAAAACCATAGAATATTTAAACATTTATCATAAATTGTACTTTTATCCAAAAATTCCAAAATTCACAGAGTACTTCGATATTATATAGATGTACTCTCAATAAAATTTCATCAATTTTGGAGTTAACCGCAAGGAGTTATAAATAGTTACTTTTAAAATAGTCTTTTCTCATAAAATCCATAACTCTAATCTATACATCCAAAAATACCTCAAAATAATCATAGTGGTGTAAAATTCAAGAATGATCAAAGCGTGGATACAATCAAAGCTAGTATCCGAATAGATATTTTAGACGAAAAGAAAAATTTTCATTTTTAAATTGAATAGTGCCGTGATTCGTGAATAGTGTCAGATATCGTGAATAGTGCCGTATACGTGAATAGTAACTCCGACACCAAAAGATAGAAATTCCACAAAAAATATCTTCACGCTTCATGAATAGTACTCGTGAATAGTAACTCGTGAATAGTAACTCATGAATAGTAACTCGTGAATAGTAACTCGTGAATAGTAACCTCGACATGAAAAAGTTCCAAATTTGATAAAAAGTTCCAACCAATATTTCAGCATAATGATATTGAAGAAATAATATCATTTGAGAAGAAAATAACATCCCTTACCTCAAAAGACAGTACTTCTAGTTGAAACACCGGATATAGTGCTGAAAAGAACTTGCACCGTCTAACAATACTCAAATATACTCAAAATACTCACAAGAATACGCTCGATAATATAGAGAGAGAAAGAGAGAAAACTTGTTTCTGGTGTGATTTTCAATTCTAACTTAGCCCTCTATTTATAGGAAAATGTTAGCACGCCGAAGTAGACTTAACCTGCAACCTGATGGCTTTACCTGCTACTATTCCCACCCACCACATTTGAAAATTCAATTGAGCACATTTCTCACCAACCAAAAGTGGGGCCCACCAACTCTAGAATTTTCCACCAAAATCATTTATAACCTAATTTCTGAATCAGTCATCTCTTAAAATTCATAACAAATTATACACTCATTTTTAACGGTTCAAAATTTGTGAACATATACTCAACTTATATATGTATAACATATCCAAAAATCCCAACGATCCAACTATCGATTAAAAATTATAACTCACATAATAAAGTCAGTAAGAACACCGATTTGATCTTTTAATACCTCCAATCAGACAAAATAATCGATAAAATACCTCAACATTAATTCCTTCATTTATAACCACATAAATAAATCCATCATTTATATCCACATCAAATAAATATTTCATTGTCATATAAATCAATAATTAATTATTCATAAATAATATTATAGAATCACAATAATTACAACCAGTAGGTTCTCAGAAAGAGGGGGGCTTTCAATAAGAATTTCTCCTTCTTGGTGGCGCAATTAGGTGAACAAACCTCTCCTTGATGAACTTTCTAGACATTTCCAATAATGTTATCTAATAATATTATTCAAATAATATGAATTATTGATCGATAATGGGAAATCTTGTCAAAGTGACAATTATCAAAACAAGAATAATATAAAATACCAACGCATGACAATTATTGAATCAATAAAATAAAATCTTGAGCGATAATTATCGTAACAATTATTAAGTAATGCCTTCTTACGTAAGAATCAATAATTCAAAAATCTTTGTGTAATACTGGTGCTTCTTTGTGCAACGCGCGTATTACTTTATTTTACCAACGGGGTATTCAACAAGTGTTAGCAGTAACGATTACGTCGTTATTTATAAAAACTTAATTTTGTCGTTTTCTTCATCCGACAGTTATTCTGTTATGGGGCCCACAAATAGCTGCACCGTCGTACGAATATTCCCCGACAGAAAGAATATTCCACGACCAAACGAATATTCCCCGACAATAATGAATACTTTATACCCCCTTGCGTATTTTGAAAAAAAAATTTCATATATCACCCTTAACTTTAACTTTTATCAATTTAACCATTTACTGAATAGAAAAATTGAATACTTTTATTTCATAAAATTCGGGGTCTTACATAAGTGATCCTTAGACTTGAGATCATCATAGTATCTATGACACCCCCAAATCTGGGTACTTCATTTCCACCAGATTTGGTACTCACTTTATAAAAACATTCATATCTAACTACCCAAACATAATAAATTTTAATAATAAACCTTCGCATTAAAGGGTTACATCAATAAGTTCAACAAAATCTCCCAGGTTATCTAACCTTTAATTACAAACATCATATGCGGAAAATTTAAATAATTACATCACAAGATTTAAAATAAAGTCCAATAACATAAAAGCTAACGAGTTTACAAGTTTTCAATACTTGCTTATCTTCCCTTTCCCTTTACTGGTTGTAGGTTAATCGACCTTCTCAACTTTAGCTGTAATATTATTATAAGCAAGAGTGAGCAAACAATGCTCACTTGAAATGACAATGAGTAACATCATATCAACTGCCCAATGAATAGGCTCAATAGGATTAAATAAGGTGCTTCATCAATAATACTAAGGAACATAATTTGAAATATATAACCGAGGGTCAAAAGACCACGAACTATGTCCATAGTTATAAGTATTCTTTCAACTTAAACTTTAACATTCATAAGACTATAGGGACTCATCGTACTTAGGGGGATCAACCCTTCATACAATGTATTGTGCACAAACATTTCAACGCAATGCATAAATTATCCTCTGTAATAGGGTTGTTCATCTCAGTATTTAGAATACAAGTCCGCACCAAAATAAGCTTGGGTTGGATAAGTTTCAGGATAATTTAGAGTTTAACGAACATCAACTATGGATTAGTTGAATAAAATGTAGTAATAATACGCTATGTAATAAGTTATTAATGAATCAACATTTCATAGTAAGGTCATGCTTTAGGAATGAACTACAAGCATAAACATTGAATAATATACCTTACTTGAACAAAGTTAAGCTAAGGTTAGAATCTTACTTAGAATCGAGTATTTGAGCATGTATACAAATAGTAAATTGAATGATAAAACTTGTTCAACAATATAGTATCAGAATTTAGAAACTTGCATGCTAGATACCAAGTTAGAGATTAGAAAATCTTGCTCATTATCAAGAGGTAAGGTTTAGGAACTTGCACACTATAATTAGACATATAAAACTTGCTCAACGAAAGTTTAGGGTTAGAAAAATTGCACAAAGAAAGTTTTGGGTTAGAAAACTTGCACAAAGAAAGTTTAGGGTTAGAAAATTTGCCTTGCTTGTAAGCTAAACCGTAATAGTTTGATTCACAATATCCTAATCACATGTCATTAGGACACAATTAGTCACTACAGAAACTCTGTATACCAATAAGTACATATTTCATGTATGGCCTAATTTTTAACCACATAGTCAACTTACATTAGTAACAAAACTCGTTAAGTGTTAATTATATGCACATTCTTAGCACTATAATATTACAATAACAATATTACATTTTTAACAGTCATAATATTGCATCATATCAACTATTACAGACTACGTGTACAAAAAATAATTTTTCGGGCTATATTTCATTAGAAAGTAATTCTTATTTCATAGTTTGAACCGAGGTTGGCATTCATACATGACATCTGGCGCTTCGGCGTGAGACACAAGCCAGGAAGTGGCACTACGGCGCGAGACTAGCGTTGTGGCACCGATTTTGGCACTACGGCGCAAGGCTTTGGCGCTGCGGCGCCGAATTACAGTGTTGAACACAAGAACAAAAACAAAGCTAATTTTTGACTGTTTAATACTTCTAGCACCTAAATTAACACGTATAACTTACGTAAATTACACATAACTTTTACCCATCATACATACACTAATTTTAAACAACTAAACAACAACTCCAGAAATCCTTGAATACCATGGTTTCAACCCAAAACTCCATTGTTGACATTATTTGATAAAATTAACACAGTAATCATAATTATAAACCAAATTACCTCATTCGAACTATGTTTTCTCCATTTCTTAACATATTAACATATTCAAGGTTCAATTTATCTATTAGTTCACAATCACATATCAATTTTGGTACTCCTACAATTCATATTCATACATATGTTCACTGTAAACTATTTTCTTTCTTTTTAACGTAATTTAGCAAACAGTCACATATATAGGCTAGTTATGATATTACAATTACGATTTCACATAATTTACTAACCAATCATAAAGAAATTTGGATTACAGACAATTTTTTAAGCATTGAAACTCAAGAATACATGATAGGAATTATGTCCATATATATATATATATATTAAGGCTATAGAAAATACCTTCAATTGCTTAAGAAATCATTGCTAACCATAGATAATTGTTTAAAAGTCTCAGGAATCCTCTTTAAATTCTCTGTCAAACTCCCTCTATATTCTTTGCAACCTTCTTTTCTCTTCTTAGGCTTAGCAAATACTAACATGCGTAACCCAAAACTGATAACCAAGTATGCACAAAATAAAAGAAACTGATATGGCAATAATATGCATACTAAATACTATCAGTTACAAAAATATAACGTATAGGTTATAACTATATTTTATTTATTATTTAATTTATATTATTTAAAAATTCAAAATTCAAAAATTCAAAAGCCACAAGGTTTTGTTTGGCAAAAACTCTTTAAAAATTAAAGACTTAATATATTTAAGTCTTGTTTGGCAAAACTAAATTAAACTCCTTTAATTTATTTTAATAACCCATTTATTGCATAGTTTATTGTCACACTTTTATTACCAAATTAAATTAATAATATTATAATAATCCATTTAATCCCTATCAACTCTCTAATTTAATTATTAAATTAAATTAGAATATTTTCTCATAATAATTAATTTCCTTCACTCATTAATTATTTATTTAACAAATAATTAATCAAATCAAATCAAATTAAACAAATATTTATTCAACAATAACACATCAATTAAATATTTATATAATTCAATAAATATTTAAAATTACAATTTAAAATTCTAGATTGTTACATCCTTCCCTCTTTACAAGGATTCTGTCCCCAGAATCACAACTCAAACAAATCATTCGTCACATTCTTTTCTCCTTATAAAGATTTTGTCCCCAGAATCGAAGACACAGATTAAACAAATAACTCAGGGTAATTCTTCATTATTTCAGCTTCGAGTTCCCACGTAGCCTCTTCGACATTGTGTTCCTCCATATTACCTTCACAGAATGTATTAATTTATTCCTGAGCACTTGTTCTTTCCTGTCAACTATCTGGATAGGAACCTCTTCATAAGATAAATCTTTTTCGAATTGTAATGGTTCGTACTCGATCACATGCTTGTAATCTGGTTTATATGGTCGTAACACCGAAACATGAAAAACATTATGAATGTGTTCCAACTCTAGAGGTAGATATACCTCATAAGACACTTCTCCTACTCTTCACAACACTTCAAAGGGTCCAATAAACCTCGGGCTTAGCTTTCCCTTTTTACCGAAATTAATTTTCCCCTTCTAAGGAGAAACTTTTAAGAACACGAAATTTCCTACGTCGAATTCACGATCTTATCTGTGTTGATCAACATACTTCTTATGTCTGTCTTGAGCAGCTACCAATCTTGTTCTGATGAGTTTAACAACCTCAGCAGTTTGTTGTACCAGTTCCGGTCCTAACAGTTGGCGTTCACTGACTTCATCCCAACACAGTGGAGTTCTGCACTTCCTGCCATAGAATGCTTCATAAGGCGGCATGCCGATGCTTGCGTGGTAACTGTTGTTGTAGGCAAATTTCACCAATGATAAATGTTCATCCCAGCTCCCTTTGAAATCCATGATGCATGCTCTAAGCATATCTTCTAACGTCTAGATTGTTCGTTCGCTTTGGCTATCTGTTTGCGGATGATATAACGTACTCATTCTCAACTGCGTTCCCATGCATTCTTGTAGTCTCTTCCAGAAGTTTGACGTGAATCGCGGATCTCTATATGATATAATTGATATTGGAACTCCATGTATCGAAACAATTTCTTTAATTACAACTTTGCCAATTGATCAAGATTGAATATAATCTTTATTGGCAAAAAATGTGCTGATTTTGTCTGTCTGTCCACTATCATCCAAATCACATCATATCCTTTCTGAGTAGTTGGAAGACCTACCACAAAATCCATTGTGATATGTTCCCACTTCCATTCTGGTATTTTCAATGGTTGAAGTAATTCGCTTGGCCTCTGGTGTTCTGCCTTTACTCTTTGACATGTCAAGCATTTTGCAACACATTTTGCGACATCTCTTTTCATGTTTGGCCACCAAAAGTATCGTCGTAAATCTTGATACATCTTTGTACTTCCCAGATGTATCGAATATCTTGAGTTATGAGCTTCGGTCAAGATTTCTTCTTTAATATATGGTACTGTTGGAACCCAGATTCTTCCCTCGAATCTCAGTAACCCTTCGGTATCGATCTTGTATTTCACTTCACCCCTCTCAACCACTTTCTCTTTGATCTTTCCACATTCTTTATCTTGTAGTTGAGCATTCCTTACCTTGTCCACCAAAGTTGGAGTAGCTTCTATTTGGAATAGTCTTTCATCGAATTCCTTTGGAAATTTTACTTCCAACTCTAGCTTTGTCAATACTAAAATAAGCTCCTCTTGAATGGTTATTAGTATTAACTTTTCCTGACCTTTCTTGTGTAAAGCATCTGCAACCACATTTGCTTTGCCTGGATGATAAAAGATCTCACAATCTTAATCTTTTATCAATTCCATCCATCTCCTTTGACGCATGTTCAGGTCCTTCTGAGTGAAAATATACTTTAGCTCTTATGGTCTGTGTAGATCTCACATTTTTCTCCATAGAGATAGTGTCTCCATATATTTAGATTAAATACCACCGCAACCAACTCTAAATCATGAGTCGGATATCCTTTCTCATAATCCTTCAGTTGTCTTGATGCATATGCAATAACTTTGCCGTTCTGCATAAGGACACAACATAATCCTTTATGTGAGGCATCACTGTACACCACAAAGTTTCCTGTATTGTCTAGTAATGATAACACAGGTGCCAAACTTAACTTCTTTTTTAATTCTTGAAAACTCTCTTCACACTTCTCCGTCCAAACAAATTTTACAGCTTTCCTTGTCAAATTTGTTAACGGAGTGGCAATCTTAGAAAAGTCCTGAATAACTGTCTATAATAGCCGGCCAGTCCTAAGAAACTCCTCACCTCCGAAGGTTTCCTTGGTTGTTCCCAATTGATTACGGCTTCAACTTTTGATGGATCCACTAAAATTTCATCTTTGTCAATCACATGCCCAAGAAGTTGTACACGTTCTAGCCAAAATTCACACTTAGAGAATTTCGCGTACAACTTTTCCTTTCTTAGTGTCTCTAACGTCAAACGTTAATATTCCACGTATTCTTCTTGAGATTTGTAGTACACCAGGATGTCATCAATGATTACCACCACAAACTTGTCTAGGAATGGTTTAAACACCCTGTTCATCAAATCCATGAATGCAGCAGGAGCATTGGTCAATCCGAAAGACATCACAAGAAACTCGTAATGTCCATACCGAGTTCTAAATGCCGTCTTTGGTACATCCTCCTTTCTTACTTTTAATTGGTGATACCCACTTCTCAAATCTGTCTTTGAGAAATATCTAGCACCCTTCAATTGATCAAACAAGTCCTCTATTCTTGGCAATGGATATTTATTCTTAATACTGACTTTGTTTAATTCCCTATAATCAATGCAAAGACACATTTACCCATCCTTCTTCTTCACGAATAACACCGGTGCTCCCCACGGCGACACACTCAGCTTAATGTACTTCTTGTCTAATAGCTCCTGCAGTTATACCATCAATTTCTTCATTTCTACCAGAGCCATTCTGTACGCGGCCTTCGATATCGAAGCGGTTCATGGCGCTAAATCGATCACGAATTCAATCTCTCGGTCAGGAAGAAGTCCTGGCAAATCCTCTGGAAACACATCTACAAATTCCCTAACCACTGGTATATCTTCTAGTTTCACCCCCTTCCTCTGAGTATCGACTATGTAAGCTAAGTAACCCACACATCCTTGATTCAAAAACTTCTTGGCATGCATAATCATCAGACATCTCGCATGTCTAGGCGATCTGCTACCATAGAAAACTACCTTTGACGGAGTCAAAAGGTTTACACATTTCTTTTGGCAATCAATTATCGCTCCATAATTGAACATCCAATCCATTCCCAAAATAACATCAAACTCTCCAAGTTTTATTGGAATTAAATCCACCATTATGACATTCCCTTTAATGTTCACCATATAATTCTTGTATACGAACCTAACAGGAATCACTTCTCTATTCACAATTTCTATGTTTAAAGGGAAATTCAATTCTTCACTAGGTAATCCTAACCTCTTAGCAAATTCATCAGATATAAATGAGCCAGTAGCACCCAAATCAAATAATACATAAGCATTAATATCATTGATTGTGATAATACTTGACATAACATCTTTTGATTGCACAACATCCTGCACAATCATGTTGAAGGTTCTGGCTATGGGTCAGTTTGTGACGCCCCCAAAATAGGTATACATCACCCATTCTGAGTTGTCAATACATGGTACAGAAACAACTACAACTTTATTATTACAACGAAGAAAGCGTGAGTTTAAATACAAATATTATCTTCTAGACAATATCTATACTCAAATAAATCCTCATCACATTTATTGATACATTATTTTACAAAATGGTGAGGACTACTAAACAACCCTTTCTAAAACCTTCATTCCATACCCACTGCGTACTCGCTTATATTCTCGCCTCCCCGAGAAAAATGGAACAAAAAGGAAAAGGGTGAGCTCAACTAGCTCAATAAAGAATATTATGACTAAGATAATATACAACAAATTATCGTTAGTCTTCAACAGGGAAAAATATAATACAATACAATAGACAACAAATTTCAAATCAATATTTGCAGCGGAAATAATAATTCATTAGAAGAGTTAAGTAGAGAATGCAAACTACTATCTTCTATGTATGAATTTAAAAGTTCATCGTCTATCTTTTATCCCTGTAACATCAATCAATATACATCTGGAATCAAATATTCATCTTTGCACTACGGGCCAAAGATATTCATCAGTTGGTCATGTTCATTTAAACACTGTTCATCTTTGCACTACGGGCCAAAGATATTCTTCAGAAATCATTCATCTTTTGCACTACGGGCCAAAGATATTCTTAAGAAATCATTCATCTTTGCACTACTGTGCCAAAGATATTCCATAATATCATAATTTAAGACCGAGGATGATGAAAAATTTTTTTTTAAAGAAACGAATCGGTGAAACAAAATGACAAGGATTAAGGATTAAGGATTAGTACTTGGTTTTATCCACGTCAAAAATACCTCAAAAATAATCATAGTGGTGTAAAATTCAAGAATGATCAAAACATGGATACAATCGAGTTAGTATCCGAATAGATATTTTAGACGAAAAGAAGAAATTTTATTTTTTGGTGAATAATATCAGTATACGTGAATAGTGTCAGATATCGTGAATAGTGCCGTACACGTGAATAGTAACTCTCACACCAAAAGATAGAAATTCCACAAAAACATCTTCACGCTTCATGAATAGTACTCGTGAATAGTAACTCGTGAATAGTAACTCATGAATAGTAATCGTGAATAGTAACCATGAATAGTGACATGAAAAAGTTTCAAATTTGATAAAACTTCAGATCAACATTTCAAAGATAATGATATTGAAGAAATAATATCATTCTGAAAAAATAATATCCCTTACCTCGAAAGATCAAGACTTCTAGTTGAAACAGGATATAGGCTATGACTTGGACTTGCCGTCAGATAGCAATACTCAAAGTATACTCAAAATACTCACAAGAATACATTTCGATAATATAGAGAGAAAACTTGATTTACGGTGTGATTTTTAATTCTAACCTAAGCACCTCTATTTATAGGAAAATGCTTAGAACACCAAAGCAGTAAAATTTAATAAAATATATTATTATTAATAAATTTCTACGCCTCTTTGGAAATCAGATCCCAACATTTCCCACATGCCAACCTTCTAGAAAGAAATGATAAAAAACGTTTTCATAAAATAAATAATTAAAACTTACAAAAATCAATTATTTGAGACTTTAGAACTTCAATAATTCATAATAAATAGCCCTTTCATCAGAAAATTCGAATCTCATGAGTTTTATAGGAAATTCAATTCTCTACAACTTTAGAAGAAATTTTTCCAAATTCCAAATAGAAATTGACCGAAATCCACAAACGGTCGATTTTACAGTTATAATCAAATTTTAGTCAATAAATGGGGTCCACCGAACATGTTTAACATGTTTTAAACATTTATTGCAACAAAATACTCTTCCTCCTCGTGATACTCATATATCCCACATTCGTTGTAAAAATATCATAGTTAATATATTATTAAAATAATATATTTAAATGAATTATTTTATCGAAAAAGATAAAATATTAATTTTCAACAATTGTCATTTTAAAAATTTTCTCCATCTATATCCACATAAAATCAATATTTTCCTCATCATATAAATCAATAATTTAATTATTCACAAATAATATTCTGTAATCACAATATTGACAACCGTGCGGTTCAGAGAAGAGAGGGGCTTTCAATAAGAATTTCTTCATGGTGTACAAGCAATTAGGTGACCAAACCTCTCCTTAGACAGTAACTTTCTAGACATTGCCAATAATGTTATCTAATAATATTATTCAGGATAATATGAATTATTGCTTCGATAATGAAAATACCGTGTAATGACAATTATTGAAACAACAATGAATATAAAATATCAACGCAAGCAATTATTAACTCAATAAAATAATTTGAGCAGTAATTCATCGTAACCATTATTGAGTAGTGCCTTCACGTAAGAATCAATAATTGGTGCAATACTGGTGTACTCTTGTTTAACAACGCGTATTAGTGTGTTTTAACCACCGGGTATTCAACAAGATAACTAGTAATAACTACGCCGTTATTTAAAAACAACTTATATTTATCGTTTTCTTCATCCAATCGCTTTCAGTTATGGGGCCCACACATGGTCGCTACATGGTGCATACGAATATTTCCGACAAGATCTTAATATTCCACGACCAAACGAATATTCCCCGACGATAATGAATATTTTATAACCACTTGCTTATTTTGAAATATTTGCGTATTTAACCCTTAACTATCCACATTAATCAAATCAACCCTTACTATTTCAAAATAATAAATAAAGAAAATTCCTTTTATTTAAAAATTTTCGGGTCTTACAACCTCCCTCCTTATGAAATTTCGTCCTCGAAATTGGACGACGATACTGGTGTTTGAAAAGGTGAGGATACCTCGCTTTCATTTCCGCTTTCCAATTCGTGTCATTTCCTCTATAGCATGATTCCTCCACAAAACTTTAACTTGTGGTATGACCTTTCTTGGCGTAGGGAAATGCTCCTTCCTATCCAAGATCTTGACGGTACCTCCTCATACGTTAAGTCTTGGCTATCTCGTCCGGTTCTAACTCAATAACGTGGTTGGGTCTTTCACATATTTGAAGTATGAGATATGTGAAACACATTATGAACACGAGACATACTCGAGGTAACGCAAGTCTATAGGCTACATTTCCTACTTGGTCAAGAAATTTGAAATGGACCAATAAATCGTGGATTGAGCTTTCCTCTCTTCCCAAATCTTGTAACTCCCTTCCATGGAGCAACTCGCAATAATACATGATCCCCACATTAAATCCCACGTCCTTTCGATGAAGATCCGCATAACTCTTTTGTCGATCTTGTGCCGCTTTGTATCGTTGTCGAATCATTTGGATCTTTTCGGTGAGTCATACGTACTAACTTCGGGTCCCAATAATGTTGCTTCACCCACCTCATCCCAACATATTGGAGAACGACATTTTTCGTCCATATAATGCTTGAATGGAGCCACACCTATACTTGCACGATAATCTGTTGTTGTAGGAGAATTCCACCAATGGTAAATACTTATCCCAACTACCCTTGAAGTCTCAGGACATGAGTCTTAATAAATCTTCAAGAGTTTGAATAGTCCTCTCGATTGTCCGTCTGGTTTGGGGATGGTATCTTAGAACTAAATCGCAAATCCGTGCCCATAGCTTTTTGCAAGCTAACCCAAAATCTTGAAGTGAATCTTGGGTCACGATCCAAACTATGGATACAGGCATGCCATGCAACCTCACAATCTCATTCACGCATATACTAGCAAGACGTTCAAGGAATAAGTCTCCGATCGGCAAGAAAATGAGCGGACTTGGTTAATCTATCAACAATAACCCAAATAGCATTGATGCCTTGAGAAACCGTAGGAAGACCCGTAACGAAATCCATGGTAATGTGTTCCCACTTCCATTCCGGAATCTCAAGTGGTTGCAACGGACCCTTAGGTACTAGATGTTCCGCCTTTACACGTTGGCAAGTTAAACACATCGAGATAAACTTTGCAATCTCTCTCTTCATATTGTTCCACCAAAATATATGTCAAGATCACGATACATTTTAGTACTTCCGGGATGGATTGCAAATGGCGTATTGTGTGCCTCCATCATAATCTTGTACTTCAAATCGAGTCGTTAGAACACAAAGTCTAGAGTGGACTCAAGTATTCCTTCTTCATCAATTCTCGCCGGAATAGCTCCTTCTTATACTTTCTTCTTCATACGCATCGCATCCGGCCAAGGGTGGCTTGAGCAACCTTAACTTTTTCTATTAAAGTTGGCTCTGCGCGTATACTTGACATCATCGCACTCGTCCCGCATATATGATCTTCTACTCAATGCAATGCTACTACCACGTTAAACTTTACCGGGATGGTATTAAATAGTGTGGTCGTAGTCTTCAATAGCTCGAGCCAACGTCATTGCCAGCATGTTGAGTTCTTTTGAGTGAAGAAATATTTAAGGCTTTTATGGTCCGAATATATCTCCACTTTCTCCCCATATAGATAGTGCCTCCATATTTTTAGCGCTGAAAACGATTGCGCTAACTCTAGATCATGAGTAGGATAATTCCTCTCATACTCTTTAAGTTGTCGCGAGGCATAGGCTATGACTTTCCCACGTTGCATGAGAACACATCCTAACCCTTTTGCTCGAAGCATCGTCAGAGATAACAAATCCATCCGAACCAGATGGTATTGTTAGAACAGTCTTAGAAATAAGTCTCTCTTAAGCTCTTGGAAACTTTTCTCGCATTCTTCGCTCCAAAGCGAATTTTGTATCCTTCCGAGTTATTTGAGTTAATGGAGTAGCGATTCGAGAAAACCCTTCCACGAATCTCCGATAATAACCGGATAAGCTCAAAAAGCTACGATTTCTTGATCTGGACTTCAAGCTTGGTTGCTCTAACTTTGTATTGATTCAATCTTCGGCGGGTCCACGGATACTCCATGTTTCGACACCACGTGCCCAAGGAATGCTACTTCCTCAAGCCGAACTCGCATTTCTTCAATTTGGCATATAGTTTGTTTTCACGAAGCCTTTGGAGTACCGACTTCAAATGGTGCTCATGATCTTAACGACTTTTGGAATATATAAGGATGTCATCAATAAAGACAACAACAAACCGATCCAAATATTCCTTGAATACTCGGTTCATCATATCCATGAAAGCCGCAGGAGCATTAGTTAGTCGAAGAAGACATGACTAAGAATTCATAATGCCCATACCGAGTTCAAGGCGGTCTTTGGAATATCCTCGATTCTAATCTTCAAATTTGATGATATCCGTAAGCGAAGATCGATTTTTGAAAAGAATTGTGCCCCTTACTGAATCGGTCAAACAAGTCATCAATACGAGGTAGAGGATACCTATTCTTGATGGTGACATGGTTCAATTCCGATAGTCAATACAAAGTCGCATACTCCCCGTCTTTCTTCTTTACAAATAAAATAGGAGCACCCCAAGGAGACGTCTTAGGACGAATGAAACCGGATGTCCAACAATTCTCGTAGTTGGACCTTTAACTCTGAAGTTCAATAGAGCCATTCGATATGGGGTTTTAGAAATGGGCTTTGTACCGGGTTCAAGATCAATAAAGAATTCAACTTCACGTTCGGGGTAGACCGGAAGTTCTTCGGAAATCGTCCAGAAAGTCAATAACAACAGGAATATTATTCAAATTTGACGTGTCTTTATTCAAATCCATAACATGGGCTAAGAAAGCTTGACATCCGCTTTTTAATAAACGAATAGCTTTATGATTAGATATGATGATGATTGATTTTAATGGTTTAGTTGCTTGAATTCGCATAACAACAGGTTGGTTAGGAATATAAAACTAACAACCTTACGAAAACAATCAATTTTGGCATGATGAGTAGTTAACCAATCAATCCCTAAAATCACATCAAAAGCAAGTATCTTTAAAGAGATAAGGTCAACAGTAAGGTAATGGTGCCAACTTGAATCAAACAAGATTTATAAGCGAGTGGATGTGATGAAAGTTTCTCCTAACGGAGTTTCCACAGATAGGTCAAAGTCTAATTTCTCCGAGTCAAGTTTAAACGTTGAGCACATGCGGAGAGATAAATGAATGGGTAGACCGGTATCAAGTAAGGTATAAACTTCGCAAGAATTTATAAATAGCTTACCCGTGATCACCTCGTTTGGGTTCCTTGCATTATGACCGGTCACAACAAACGCTCTTCCGGAATCGTTGACTTTGACTTTTTCGGGGATGATCTTTTGAGTCACCGTCCCCTCATTGAACTAGGTTTCGCTCATTGCATAATCTCGAGCGATATGTCCTTCCTTTCCACAATTATAGCATACCTTGAAGCTGTTGTGGGCGGTTTTGGTGATATGTCCCTCTTTTTCGCATTTGTAGCATATGACCGGTGGTCGTTCTCCTCCCTTAGAACCGATTCTTTCGCGTAAGCCTTTGTCATCTTTCATAATGGTCGTTGTTAAATCTCCTCTTTTAAAATCTCCTCGACTCGCTTCTTCTATTTTCATGGCCATGATTACCACCAGAGTGGTAACCATTTTTGTCCGTCTCTGCTTTTTTTCCATTTGGTTATCATTATTACATTGATCGCTATCTCTGAGTACGATCTGGTTGTGGTCCCTCGGTTGGACCGTACTCGTTATCTCGCCTAATAATTGAGCCTCATTTATAACATCCGAATAAAGATAAAATTTATGAGAAATGAGATCTTGACGTATGCCGGGTTTCAAACCTCTAAGAAACATCCGCGTCATACGTTCCTCATTCTCCACCAAATGAGGTGCAAACACGGATAACTCGCAAACTTTGCCTCGCATCTTTGAGACAAATCATGTTATTTTGTTCCAATTTGATGAACTCCACTTCCTTCATATAGCGAACACTTTCGTGAAAGTATTTGTCATTAAATAGCTCTCAAACGTCTCCCAAGACATCGAAAAGTGCGGTGGATGGAGTGCGCTTCATGAGACTCCCACCAAGAGTCTACCTCGCCACGGAACATAAAGGTGGCTAATGGAACCTTCGTTCTCCGTGCATCCCAAGACATCGAATATCTTGGTAATTTGTTTGACCCATGTTTCCGCCATGATCGGATCTCGCTTTCCTTAAATTCGGTGGTCCCAACTCTTTGAAGCGCTTGCATTTGTGACAACCCGTGAATTGCTATCATTTCTCCTCAGATTTTGAACACGAAGTTTCCTCTCGTCGATTTTGCATGAACTGCAAAAAACTTTTAAACATCCCCTCGTTCATCATCTCGCTTTCAATGGTGTTGTTCACGGGAGGAACATTAAATGACTGTTGCACGTTCTCCTCGTTGGTGAGTACATGCATCTCCACGGTCTCATTTCCATTGTTAATATTCTCGATCGACATTCTCAAAATCGTCATAAAACAAGGGTTAATTAAGGAAATCAATATATCACATAATATCCCTATATCTTGACCAACTAACAAATAAGCTTAGGTAGGACACACTAGCGAAGGATTTACTCGTCTCTCCTCCTAGTTCTATTCCCCGATCTCCGCCAAAGATCATATCCCTAAGCTCGATACCACCAACCATGACGCCCAAAATAGGTATACATCACCCATTCGAGTTGTCAATACATGGTATGTAAACAACTACAACTTTATTATTACAACAGTAAAACTGTGAGTTTAAATACAAATATTATCTTCTAGACAATATCTATACTCAAATAAATCCTCATCACATTTATTGATACATTATTTTACAAAAATGGTGAGGACTACTAAACAACCCTTTCTAAAACCTTCATTCCATACCCCGACTCGTACTCGCTATATTCTCGCCTCCTGAGAAAAATGGAACAAAAAGGAAAAGGGTGAGCTCAACTAGCTCAGTAAAGAATATTATGACTAAGATAATATACAACAAATTATCGTTAGTCTTCAATGAGGAAAAATATAATAGAATCTGATAGACAACAAATTTTAAATCAATATTCGCAATGAAATAATAATTCATTAGAAGAGTTAAGTAGAGAATGCAAACTACTATCTTCTATGTATGAATTTAAAAGTTCATCATCTATCTTTTATCCTGTAACATCAATCAATATACATCCGAATCAAATATTCATCTTTGCACTACGGGCCAAAGATATTCATCGATTAGTCATGTTCATTTAAACACTGTTCATCTTTTGCACTACGGCCAAAGATATTCTTCAAATCATTCATCTTTGCACTACTGAGCCAAAGATATTCTTAAGAAATCATTCATCTTTGCACTTTCTGCCAAAGATATTCCATAATATCATAATTTAAGACCGAGGATGATGAAAATATTTTTTTAAAGAAACGAATCCAGTGAAACAAAATGACAAGGATTAAGGATTAAGGATTCGTACTTGGTTTTATCCACGTCCAAAAATACCTCAAAAAATAATCATAGTGGTGTAAAATTCAAGAATGATCAAAACATGGATACAATCAGAGTTAGTATCCAGAATAGATGTTTTGGACGAAAAGAAGAAATTTTATTTTTTGGTGAATAGTACCAGTACACGTGAATAGTGCCAGATATCGTGAATAGTGCCGATATCGTGAATAGTAACTCCGACACCAAAAGATAGAAATTCCACAAAAACATCTTCACGCTTAATGAATAGTACTTCGTGAATAGTAACTCGTGAATAGTAACTCATGAATAGTAACTCGTGAATAGTAACCCATGAATAGTAACCTTACATGAAAAAGTTTCAAATTTGATAAAACTTCAGATCAACATTTCAAAGATAATGATATTGAAGAAATAATATCATTACTGAAAAAAATAATATCCCTTACCTCGAAAGATCGGTACTTTCTAAATAAAAAACAGGATATAAAGGCTATGACTTGGACTTGCACAGTATAGCAATACTCAAAGTATACTCAAAATACTCACAAGAATACTCGATAATATAGAGAGAAAACTTGATTTACGGTGTGATTTTTAATTCTAACCTAAGCACCTATTTATAGGAAAATGCTTAGAAACACCAAAGCAGAAAATTTAATAAAATATATTATTATTAATAAATTTCCTACGCCTCTTTGGAAATCAGATCCCAACATTTCCCACATGCCAACCTTCTAGAAAGAAATGATAAAAACGTTTTTCATAAAATAAATAATTAAAACTTACAAAAATCAATTATTTTGAGCTTTAGAACTTCAATAATTCATAATAAATAGCCCTTTCATCAGAAAATTCGAATCTCGCTTGAGTTTTTATAGGAAATTCAATTCTCTACAACTTTTAGAAGAAAATTTTTTCCAAATTCCAAATAGAAATTGACCGAAATCCACAAGCGGTCGATTTTACAGTTTATAATCAAATTTTAGTCAATAAATGGGGTCCACCAGACATGTTTAACATGTTTTAAACATTTATTGCAACAAAAATACTCTTCCTCCTCGCATACTCATATATCCCACATTCGTTGTAAAAATATCACCAGTTAATATATTATTAAAATAATATATTTAAATGAATTATTTTATCGAAAAAGATAAAATATTAATTTTCAACAATTGTCATTTTAAAATTTTCTCCATCTATATCCACATAAAATCAATATTTTCCTCATCATATAAATCAATAATTTAATTATTCACAAATAATATTCTATGAATCACAATATTGACAACCTGAGCAGCCTGTGAAAAGGGGCTTTCAATAAGAATTTCTTCTTCTTGGCAAGCAATTAGGTGACCAAACCTCTCCTTAGATGTAACTTTCTAGACATTGCCAATAATGTTATCTAATAATATTATTCGGATAATATGAATTATTGCTTCGATAATGAAAAAATCTTTGTGTAATGACAATTATTGAAACAACAAAGAATATAAAATATCAACGTTGACAATTATTAACTCAATAAAATCTTGAGCAGTAATTACGTAACCATTATTGAGTAGTGCCTTCTTCACGTAAGAATCAATAATTGGTGCAATCTGGTAGTGCTCTTGTTTAACAACAGCAGTATTAGTGTGTGTTTTAACCAAGGGTATTCCAACAAGATAATTCATGAATAACAACTACGCCCGTTATTTAAAAACAACTTATATTTGCCGTTTTCTTCATCCAATCGCTTTCAGTTATGGGGCCCACATGTTGCTTGCGTCGCAAATACGAATATTTCCGACAAGATACGAATATTCCACGACCAAACGAATATTCCCCGACGATAATGAATATTTTATAATCACTTGCTTATTTTGAAATATTTGCGTATTTAACCCTTAACTATCCACATTAATCAAATCAACCCTTACTATTTCAAAATAATAAATAAAGGAAATTCCTTTTTATTTAAAAATTTTTGGGGTCTTACACTGTTTGTTGACGTTGGTCCTGCAATGGTCAATGTGCCTCCACTACTACCTCCCTTATTTCCTGTTGTCTCTTCAGCTTTCTTCTTAGGGCACTCACGAGCAAAATGATCCTTCGATCAGCACATATAGTAAACATTCTTATTGGGTTGACTGTAATTTGGGGCAATGTGACCCTCCTGGCCACAGTTAAAGTATACACGCTTCCCCCTTAAGCATACACTCGCGTGAAACTTTCCGCATGTAGCACATGCTTCAAACTTTTTCTTCTACTGGTTACCCTGCTGGTTTCCAGACCCCACATTTCCATTCCATTTCCTCTTCAGGTTATTGTTACCATTTCCACCACTTCCACCACCATTCTTACCTTTACCCTCGTTCTTCTTCTTCCTTTGTTCTTGATTGTACTTTGTCACAGCCTCACCTCCACCCTCAGCGAGAATTGCCTTCTCAAGCACTGCTACGAATGTCTCCAGCTGGAATATAGAGACTCTACTATACAACCAGGGTTTCAGTCTCTGATCGAATCTCCTCGCCTTGCGCTCATCCGTGTTGACTTGATATGGCCCAAACCTCGCCAATTCATTAAATTTTGTGGCATACTCTGATACCGTCATTGATCCCTGCTTCAGTTCTAGAAACTGTACCTCCATCTGATTCTTTGAACTCTCAGGGAAATAAGTCTCTAAGAATATCTCCTTAAACCTATCCCAAGTCATCACCCCTTGTCCTCCTCAAGTTTTATTGGCTTGCCACCAATAACTAGCCTCTACTTTCAACATGAATGTTGCAAAAGCAGTTTTCTGATTCTCACCTACTCTAGCTACATCAAACAGTTTCTCTATATCCATGATCCAGGTCTGAGCCTCAACTGGATTCATGGACCCATGAAATTCTGGTAGTCCAATCGCCTTGAAGTCCTTAAATGTCACGAATTGATTCTGCGATTGATTCTGTAACGCACCCATCAGTAACGTTACTAACTATTGAACGGGGTTAGCTTCTGCATTGTTATTGTTAGTAGATCCCTCAGGGGTTCTTTGTCATGGCTGACGTCTTCTTGGAGGTATTTTCTGTTAAAATACACTCGTTAGATTATTACTCAATTCCTTTAAGTATTTTTTACTCAACTTGTACACCATAAAAGATCATCACATAACACATAACACTTTGAATAAAATAATAACTTTTATTCATTCATAATCTTTTAGAAAACATAAGAACAATAACATCTCTGCTATTTACATTAACTTTCCAGAACTATTAAAATTCTAGGATAACATCATCATCATATCCCATAGGTTACATAACACTTAGGATTTACATATTATTTCCCATATCATTAATCACATATCAAGTACATTTATGACGGCCTACTAAAATACTGCATAGTCTTACGACGCTCTTCTTCCATAATACGGAACATTGTTCGGTGATCTAATATCTACGATGGCAACGTCTCGAATTATATCGGATAACCCATGACCCAATCTTGAGCTCGATTGATCATGGTGTGGAAAACACTATCCATCTCATCCATCTTGATCTTCTTCACTTGTACATCTCTCTCTGCTACCCTGGCTCGTTTAGTAGCTTCTTCGTATGTGTCTTCATATTTTCCCCTCTTAGTAGACACTTCCTTCATCTTGGTCTTCAGTTCTGCGATCCACTCCATCAATTTTTCATTTCCTCCTTCAGTGTGGACTAGCTTTTCTTTCACATTACTCAGACGTTCCTCTAGATCCTGGATCTCGTCGTCCTTCTATGCCATTGAGGTCTGTTGTTCAGCTACTATATCTCTCAACTCCTCAATGCTATCTTGAAGTTCCACATTGCAGTCATATACTTCATCGTACGTACGGGCATCGATCGAGTTAAGTTAAATCTCTTCCTCCTCGTCCTCCTCATCCTCATTCGACTGTGGCAACTCCTCAGGGTCTTCCTCGTTCGTCTCTATCTCATCATCCTCATCAGGTAACCCCTCCTGCTCAACCATTGTGACCAACGGAGATGATTCACGTGGTAGTAGTTATTCCCAAATCACCTGAATATCTCGAGGCTCCTCCTCCCTAGGCATCTGGGGTCCTTCCTCCCTAGCATGACTGGATTCTCCAACATTAGTAATCCTGACAACAAAATTTTTGAAGTTTTAATTACTAATCATTACCACTCGACACTCACGAGCACATAGGTTGTAATCACATAACCACATAAGTGTTTTATTACTTCTTCCTTAAAACTCGATAAGAGTTTATCACCACTATCTTTTCAAAGGTTACTTCCTAAGGCTTTTCCCCCACCTAAAGTTCATAACCTAAGGCTTTGATACCAACTTGTGACCCCCCCAAATCTGGGTACTTCATTTCCACCAAATTCGGTGCTCACTTTATAAAAACATTCATATCTAACTACCCAAACATAATAAAGTTTAATAATAAACCTTCCCATTAAAGGGTTACATCAATAAGTTCAAAAAAATATCCCAGGTTATCTAACCTTTAATTACAAACATCATATGCAGAAAATTTAAATAATTACATCACAAGATTTAAAATAAAGTCCAACAACATAAAAGCTAACGGGTTTACAAGGCTTCAATACTTGCTTATCTTCCCTTTCCCTTTACTGGTTGTAGGTTCATCGACCTTCTCAACTTTAGCTGTAATATTATTATAAGCAAGAGTGAGCAAACAATTCTCACTTGAAATGACAATGAGTAACATCATACCAACTGCCAAATGAATGGGCTCAATAGAAATGAATACGGTACTTCATCAATAATACTCAAGAACAGAATTTGAAATATATAACTGAGGGTCAAAAGACCACGAACTATGTCCATAGTTATAAGAATTCTTTCAACTTAAACTTTAACAGTCATAAGAATATAGGGACTCCTCGTACTTAGGGGGATCAGCCCTTCGTACAATGTATTGTGCACAAACATTTCAACGCTATACGTAAATTATCCCCTGTAATAGGGTTGTTCATCTCAGTATTTAGAATACAAGTCCGCACCAAAGTAAGTTTGGTTTGGATAAGTTTCAGGGTAATTTAGAGTTTAACGAACATCAACTAAGGATTAATTGAATAAAATGTAGTAATAATATGCTATGTAATAAGTCATAAATGAATCAACATTTTATAGTAAGGTCATGCTTTAGGAATGAACTACAAGCATAAATATTGAATAATATACCTTGCTTGAACAATGTTAAGCTAAGGTTAGAATCTTACTTAGAGTCGAGTATTTGAGAATGCATATAAATAGTAAATTGAGCGATAAAACTTGTTCAACAATAGAGTATCAGAATTTAGAAACCTGCACGCTAGATAACAAGTTAAAGATTAGAAAATCTTGCTCATTATCAAGAGGTAAGGTTTAGGAACTTGCACACTATAATTAGAGTTATGAAACTTGCTCAACGAAAGTTTAGGGTTAGAAAACTTGCCTTGCTTGTAAGCTAAACCGTAATAGTTTGATTCACAATATCTTAATCACATGTCATTAGGACACGATTAGTCACTACAGAAACTTTGTATACCAATAAGTACATATTTCATGTATGGCCTAATTTTTAACCACATAGTCAAGTTACATTAGTAACAAAACTCGTTAAGTGTTAATTATATGCTCATTCTTAGCACTATAATATTACAATAACAAAATTACATTTTTAACAGTCATAATATTGCATCATATCAACTATTACACTCTGTGCAAAAGAAAATAATTTTCTGGGCCATACTTTTAACCGGTGTTGCGGAGCCACAATTTGAATCGAGGTTGGTATTTATGACATGCAGTCTTTGGAGCTTCTTGAGACGAGACATAGGCTAGGAAGTGTATATTGCCAGTGCGATGAGCCCAAGTGTGGTACCAATTTTGGCCTTCATGCTACATGAGGCTTTTATTTTGTGGGCGCTAAGGCTTAAGCACGTCTTGCTGCCAATTATATGTTGAACCCAAGAACAAAAACAAAGCTATTTTTTGACTGTTTAATACTTCTAGCACCTAAATTAACATGTATAACTTACGTAAATTACACATAATTGTTACCCATCATACATACACTAATTTTAAACAACTAAACAACAACTCCAGAAATCCTTGAATACCATGGTTTCAACCCAAAACTCCATTGTCGACATTATTTGATAAAATTAACATTGTAACCATAATTATAAACCAAATTACCTCATTCGAACTATGTTTTCTCCATTTCTTAACATATTCAAGGTTCAATTTATCTATTAGTTCACAATCACATATCAATTTTGGTACTCCTACAATTCATATTCATATATATGTTCACTGTAAAACTATTTTCTTTCTTTTTGACGTAATTTAGCATATACACACACACACACACACACACACACACACATATATATATATATATATATATATATATGATAGTTATGATATTACAATTATGATTTCACATAATTTACTAACCAATCATAAAGAAATTTGGATTACAGACAATTTTGTAAGCATTGAAACTCAAGAATACATGATAGGAATTATGTCATACCATATATATACGTACTTATATATTAAGGTTATAGAAAAATACCTTCAATTGCTTTAAGAAATCCTTGCTAACCACAGATAATTGTTTGAAAGTCTCAGGAATCGTCTCTAAATTCTCTCTCAAACTCCCTTTCTATTCTCTGCAACCTTCTTTTCTCTTCTTAGGCTTAGCAAATACTAACATGCATAACCCAAAACTGATAACCAAGTATGCATAAAATAAAAGAAACTGATATGACAATAATACATATACAAAATACTATCAGTTACAAAAATATAACGTATAGGTTATAAATATATTTTATTTATTATTTATTATTTATATTATTTGAAAATTCAAAATTCAAAAATCCAAAAGCCACAAGGCTTTGTTTGGCAAAAATTCTTTAAAAATTAAAGACTTAATATCGTTAAGTCTTGTTTGGCAAAACTAAATTAAACTCCTTTAATTTATTTTAATAACAAATTTATAGCATAGTTTATTGTCACACTTTCATTACCAAATTAAATTAAAAACATTCTAATAATCCATTTAATCCCTACCAACTCTCTAATTTAATTATTAAATTAAATTAGAATATTTTCTCATAATAATTAATTTTCTTCACTCATTAATTATTTATTTAACAAATAATTAATCGATTAAATCAAATTAAACAAATATTTATTCAATAATAACACATCAATTAAATATTTATATAATTTAATAAATATTAAAAATTATAATTTAAAATTTTAGATTGTTACATTATCTTGTGTATGATAAATTATACTTTGACATATTCCTTAAGACCCTTAGGGTATATCAAAGGGTATTCTTAGGTGTAATAAGTTGTACATGGAGGTAATGTATGATCAACAAAGAATCTATCACTTCTAGTAAAACAAGAGAATTTCATATGTGATTCGATAAATGACAACCCAATAGTTCTTGGCCAAGACAAAATGAAATTATAAAGGAGTTTCTAATCTGTATTATTTTGAGTTGTGCATTTAAGAATCGAAATCCATATAATTAAATAAAATAAGAGTTGACAGTAATTTCATGTCTTATATTTAATTGAGACATTGTATGGTGGAAGGATTGAATTGTACGGTAACTATTTACTCAAATGTTCTTTTATGACTAATGTTGAAATTTATATTATTTGGAAAGTTGTTGATCGCTAAGAAGGTTTATCCTTTTTGTAGAATAAACGTTATTTATTTAAATAAATTATTAGATTAATTTATTTATTTAAATAAGATTTGAATTGTTCTAATTGATTTATTCACAACAAGTTTAATATGGAGAACCTAAAAGGTCACACTGCAAAAGGAAGAATATTTATTTAAGAAGTTAAGTGTATTTAATTTAATCTATGGTGATAAAATAAATTAAATAGCTAAATATTTATTTTTAATATTTTGAAAATATTAAATATAAATTAATAAGAGGTGTCTTATTATTATTATTATTATTATTATTATTATTATTATTATTATTATTATTATTATTATTATTATTATTATTATTATTATAATTTAATTCCCAAAGGTATTTGGGAATTAACTAATAAAAGTACTCTCATATATTCCTCATAAAATTAGGAGGCTAATTAATTAAAATAGTTTAATTAATTATTCCTAATAAGATTGAGAGCCTAATTAATTAAATGAGTTTAATTAATTAAAATAAAATACAATTCCTTAATTGTTAAGGAGGGTTGCCTACATCTATAAATAAGAGTAGTCTTATTATGGGTGAGGGTGGTTGATGTTTTTCACAACAAACGTGAATAACAATTCTAAGAGTTTGGGGAGAGTACTTTTTCTATAGAGATCGAAAAATTAGGGTTTTGCCAAACACCCATCTTTTTGAATACTTCTTCTTCCTTGGCGGATCACCTCTAGATGCCAAACACTTGGGTGGCTAACGTTGATTAAAGGAATGAATCAAACTCGGTGGATATAAGTTGAACATGAAAAAGATTTGGATGTGAACTTGTACCTGAGAAAGCTCGAATCTTCAAAGGTATAATTCTTATTCTTCATATTTTCATTTAATTAATATTTATCCATAAAGGATGATATGGGTATATGGTTTGTAAAATTTTAAAACTCTGATTTTTACACTTCCGTTTTACTTTGATGCAATTTAATTGTGTACATGAATCTTATAAACCTAAGCAATGGTATCAGAGCCAAACCTTTGTTTGAGTTATTAATTATTCTGATTCGATATGTATGTTGATATGTGTTTTGAATAAATTTTTTGGGCATAATTATTGGCATAGAATTGAGTTTTTGAATAAAAACTGCATAATTCTTGAGCTGAAAAAACAGTTTTTGGTAATTGGTGCTACAACGCCAGTCTGGGTTTTCAAAATGGGTAACCTGGCACTGCAACGTCAGTTTATAGTATAAACTTAGTCTTTTATGGCTGTGAGTCTGATTGAAAAGCGGGTAACCTAACTACAGCATACCAAAACGATTCTTTTCGAAGCGCGTATAAATACGGTACCAAGAATTAAATAAAAATTTATTTAATTTAATTTAATTTATCTGATTTATAATTAAAATAAAAAGTTTATTTTAAATTAAAATTGGATACACTATTTTTTTTCCAGTAATTCAAAATTTGAAATAAAGAAGTTTATTTTGATTTGAAATTGGAGAAAAATATATATTTTTTATTTTAATTGGAATTGAATTTCACGTTCATTTGAATAAAAGAGTTTATTCAAAAGTTTTATATTATCTTAGAATTAGATTCCACGTTCATTTGAATAAAAGAGTTTATTCAAAAGTTTTATATTAATTGGAATTGAATTCCACATTCATTTGAATAAAAGAGTTTATTCAAAAGTTTTATATCAACTTGGAATTGGATTCCATGTTCGTTTGAATAAAAGAGTTTATTCACATATGGAATAAGATTCCATGTTTCCTAAAATAAAGAAGTTTATTCACATATGGAATATGATTCCATGTTTCCTAAAATTAAATGTGTTTAATTTTAGTAAGGAATATGATTCAACATATTTTACTTTTTCGGCAATTTTAAGTTAAAATAAAAGAGTTTATTTTGTACTTGAAATTAGATTCCGTGTTAATTAAAATAAAGGAGTTTATTTTGATTGGGAATTTGATTTAAAATAAAGGAGTTTATTTTTATTCAAAATTAGATAAAATAAAATAAATAAATTTATTATGATTTTGATTAAAAATAAATGAGTTTATTTTATTTCAAAATTGGATTTTATGCTAATTAAAATAGCCCATTAAATAGATACCAATGTATATATTGAATATTTATTAATCATGATATGAATGTTATTTATTGATGAATATGTTGATATGTATGATAATAAATGGAAATGATTATGGATTACTGACCAATGTAATTGGATTTTAGTTTAGTTGGATGCATGAATATATGAGTTTTGTTAAATTAGGTCTGCGTACCTCGTCTTCTCTAATTTTTTCTTGATGGAAATTCTATCTCCATCCAATGTACTTCACCTTAACTGCTGATCATGGTTTCTATTTAAATTAAATAGTTTATGTAATAGGATTAGTTAGAATTATCTTGAAAAATTGGAGACTAAGGAGCAAGAAGCGCTTGAAGACCCGTTTATAGTGGAGTCCGAGATTTAAATGTAATAGTTATATTTAAATTTAATTCTTTCACCTTAGGTTTGACCTTTTGGTTCACTTGGTGGTTCTAGTGAACCAAACTAGAATAAAGTTCATAATCAATCTAGGTAGAATATAGTATTCTATATGCATGCTTATGTATATATATATATATATATATATATATATATATATATATATATATATTATGCAACATGCTTCGTATGTAAATTAATATGACTCATATTTTATATAAATGTGTGCATGCGCGCTAAACAAAATGAGGCAAAATTATAACAAACCCCCTCAAAGAATTTATATTAAGCTGTAATGTTCAAAGATATTTGGAATATCGAACGTCGCCTTCTAGCATGATAAAACAATAGAGTATTAAATATTTAATATGAATTTGTTGTGAGCACACAAGACACATATTAAATATTTAAGATGTTATTTTATCATATTTAATGCTTATAAATAGACTGAACGATACTACTTTGTTGTGCACACACAAGGACAATATTTTTCTTTTGAATATATGGAAGTGCTAGGTATGACTTAACTTAGATCATTTTAGTTCAGAAGTGCACACACTTGACCATTATGATCGAAGAGGAAAAATACATGGAGTTGCATATTTGATGTAATTGACAAGAGTTGTCTACCTATTTATTTATATATAATTTGTTGTGCACACACAATGCTATATATATTTGAAATGAGATCCTTATTTTCGCTAGCATATCTTTAATTAGATATTGCGGAAGTATATATATTGAGGATAATATAGTTTGAAGAAAATAGTGGGAGATACCAATTTAAAATAAGACCTAATTTATTTTGGTAATTAATAAAAGAATGTATGCTAAAATGTTGTCAATTACAATTTTATTTAAAAAATTTTACAATGTCTAAATTACTATCACTACGGTGCATATTTGATGTTATTTAACCAGACCGAATTAAACAGATTGGTTAAGAAATTTGAAAATAGTTCTCACGGCTGAAAAACTATCTAATGTCCTTAATATGCCTATCCTTGCAATGGTTGCAGATAATGCCTATGAGGAAGAGATTGCTATTTTTAGAAAGTGGCAAGATGATGCACAGTTAGCTATATGCATCATGCTCACATCCATGAATAATGAGCTTCAGCGTCAGCATGAAACTATGGATGCTCCTACTATACTCCTGCACATCAAGTAGTTAATGGTGAGGAAAGTAGGACTGATAGATATCAGATATCTAAGGAGCTCTTCCGATCTAGAATGATTGATGACACTACAGTACAGAAAAATGTCCATAACATCATCAGTTTGATTGAATAATTAGGACAACAAGTTTTGTCAAGGATGGATAGTTGAGCCAAGATTTGATCTTGCACTCAATCCCGGACTCCTTTTGTGAATTTATCATATGAACAAGCTAGATATTAGCCTCGCTGATTTGCTTAACATGTTGAAAAATGTTTAGAGTCACACTCCAACCAAGAAAGACAAAGTCTTACTGGTAGGGGCCAAAGGATCTTCTGAATAGAAGAATGATTGTAAGAAGGTAAATAGAGAGGCAAAAACAAAGGATAATAAGAACAAAGCTAATACGGATAGCAAAGGAGTTTACTTCCACTGCAATAAGCCTGGACACTAGAAAGGAAACAACGAGAATCATCTTGTAGAGGCTAACCCAAGAAGCTTAGTGAAGATTCAGTTACAAATATAGTTTTGTTCATGATTGAAATATATTTTTCTTTAAGTCAAGGTTCTACTTAGGTATTGGATACCCGCTTTGGTTCTCATAAATATAGATTTATGAACGGACCATGAAAAAGTAGAAAGCTAAACAAGGGATAAGTAATCCTTTGTATCGGAAATGAATTAAATGTTGTTGCATTAGCTATATGAACTTATTGTTTAGTATTGCCTATGGGCAAGTTTATTAAGTCAATAAGTTGTTATTGTATTCCAGTTCTAGTTAGAAACATTATTTCCATTTTATTGTTGGATAATAAAATTTGTTGGTATTATATTTAAAAACAATTGTTGTTCTATTTATAATAATCATGTTTTGTATAGAACTGAAATATTACTTAATGGATTTTGTATACTTGACTTACGTGAAAATAATTCTGCATATTGAACAAATTAGTATAAAAAAAGGAGACGATCCTTCAAAGAGTTGAATATTTGTATTTGATGAAATACAAGTCTGAATTATTTGAAAGGTTCAAAGAATTCAAAAGTGAAACTAATTGAAGATGGAATACTTGTGCAATAAGTTTCTAGATCATGTCAAATTGTTTTCTCATAATGGACACCTATTGATACACAATAATTGATTGAGTTATTTGAAAGAAAAAATCATACCTTCTTGCACATGGTGCGATCCATAATGATTTTTACCGATATTCCAGTATCCTTTTGGGGTAATTCCCTAGAAATGATTGTATATCCACGAAAAAGGTAACCTCAAATTCCGGTCCCAAGATTCTATAAGAGTTATGGATAGGGAGGATTCATAATCTTAAGTATGTTAAGATAATGAATTGTCCAGCTTATGTGAAAAGGTTTCAAAGGATATGCTTGGGATAAGATTTGATAAGTGTCGATTTGTGGGACATCCTAAAGTAAGTTTAGGGTATATGTTTTGTAATCCTACTTAGCTAAAGGTGTTTATTATGAAACATGCTGCCTTCTAATTTAAAAGTGTTTAAGGGGCTAGTGGGAAGATAATAGATCTTGAAGAGTTTAAGAACCACAAAGCACTATAAGTTAAATAATGGGACCTTGTAGATAGAACTATTGTACCACAACCGAATTATAAATCTTGAATAGTACCGAAGGTACCTAGGAGGTATGGATTCATCATAAATGACGATGATGAGGTATACATCATAGAAGATGCTGATCCAATTACATACGATGAGGTTAGAGTTGTAGACACTCAGAGAAATGGACTGAAGCAAACTTCTCAAAAATGGAACGTTCAATTTGATGAGACAATCAAAAGACTTTGTTTTTATAAAAAACACAAGAATGAACCTAGTGTGTACAAAAGGGTAATTATGAGCGTCGTGATATTCATAGTATTATATGTTGATACACTATAGATAAGGAATGATATACCAATGCTACAATCAGTAAAGATAAAGTTGCCTAAACATTCCACCATGAATGGTTTGGGAAGAGTATCTTAATTGGGGATATAAATCTATATAGATAGATTTAAAAGGATGCACGACTTAACCCAAGGAACATATATTCATTTGATGCTAAAGCCGTTTAGTATAACAAACTTTAAGAAATGTCTCATGATGATGAGCCCTGAAGTGTATCTCTCTTAATTATCCCAATAGACTCCTAAAAGAGAGATCACATGAGTAAGTATTATGTATGTAATGAAATATATGAGACCTGATATTGATCAGTAATATTCTAGAGAAGATTACTGTAAGACACTGAAAACATCTTAAATTACTTAACCAGTACCAAGGCTATGATTAAAATTAATGGTGGGCCTAAATTAAAACTAGAGGGCTTAACAGACTCAAATATTTTTCAAACTGGCCAAGACGACCGTAAATCCACTATAGGGTAAAGTGTTACCTTGAACGGTGGTGTAGTGAATTAGAAATGTTCTAAACAGCAAAGATTTATTGATTTAGTGATAAAGACAAAGTATATAGCTGTAAATGAAGCTACAAGTTAATTATTTGGATGATAAGTTCATTACAAAACTAGGAATAGTTCATAAATCTCATCTTGGATCTAAACATGTTGTTGTGGCACTTTTATTTGATTAGAGGAATCATTGAAAGATGAGAAATCACTATAGCGATAGTGGACTCTCAAGAACAACAATACATATCCATTTACTAAAGCTTATCCAACAGCAAGATGATCGTCACTTAGAGAATAAGGGTATGAGATACCATAAAGATTGGCTTAAGTGCAAGTGGGAGATTGAAAGTATTATGCACACAAGGCAATCATGTTGATGATAAAGCATATACTTTGTAACAATCTTATTCATTTATTAATAAAAGTATTCATTTACTAAAGGCTTGAATTTATCTACATGGTGTTGTTTTTATAATATGTAATAAACCTAAAGTTTTAAGCAATGCTTTTAGAATCATGATGAGATCATGTTAATGAGATCTAAATTCTTAGATAGCTTAAAACTAAAATTGTTCCCAATCGTTGGATTACTAAAAATGGGATTAGTGAATCCGGATAGATTGGTACATACATTGTTTGCTCATTGGATAAGGATGATTAATCTCATGATCATTTGTGTGGAGACACTAAAGCAAGTATGTAGGTGCTTATCGAAGAATAAGTTCACTAAACGTGGCTTGCTAAAGAATACCTAATGGAGTTTACTTGTCTGTCAATATGAATTCCTATAGTGATAGTAGTGCAAGTGATCCTTAGACTTGAGATCATCATAGTATCTTGTGTATGATAAATTATACTTTGACATATATATTCCTTAAGACTTGATAACTGGATTTTATATCCACGAATCAGTTTCTAATTCAAGTTTATTCGTTGTTAAATCCTTGATTTTATGTTTTATTTTTACTTGTTTATTGTTGTTTTATGTGTAGGTGGGTTGGTGTGACTAGTAATCAAGAAGGGAAGAATTTTGGGCGAAATCTTAGCAAGTATGGAGTTTTACCAAAGCCAGAAATCAGTAAGGTAGCCCGCCGGGGCGAGCCTATTTAGTTCTTATACCCCCGTCGGGGCGGGGGGTCTTCAAATTTGTTTGCAGTAGCCTATCCTGCCGGGGTGGGCATTTCATATGGATATACCCCCGCCGGGGCGAGGTGTCCCGAATTCTGGCTATCCTAACTTGATTAAAACACTGTTGGGACTTGGATTTTGCTTCTTGCATAGCTTTAGGACTCTAGTTGGCATGAAATTGAGCAGAGATTGCTTGTGTACACGTATATTAACATAGACACAAGATCATGAGCGGACACAAGGCCAAAGATTTTGATAGATTTTCATATCAAGCTTTGGAGTGAAGATTTTGATGGAACGTTCATATCAATTGCGAATTAAGGCTAAAGTTAAGGGTGTTCTGCATTATTCTTATATTTTAGTTTATTTGTAATTGAAAGGATGTTATATTTAATTTATCCAGTTATTATTTCATTGATGAAGAACTAATTTACTTTTTAGGCTTATGATGGATCTTTAAGTGAAACGATGATTATGTAACTTTGATTCTCAGTTTAATAAGCTATTATCCAGTTTATCTATATTAATTTGAGCGTGAATTTATGAATTACCTGATTAACAGTTCTTTGTGGACTTGTATGAATTCGAGAGAGGAAGTACAAGTCTAGACTTAGTTAATATATCATGTGTTCTTGAATTTTGTGAATGAAAAAAATCTTGATAAATGTTAAGGTAGAGATATGTTTGACATCACAAGTAATCGGATAAAGGACTTAAGCTTAAACCTTCTTTAATTATAATTCGCATAGAGATATAGTGAGTTAGTTGATTAAGGTATTTAACTTATTTCTATCTAATTTGTGGATTTGAGTTAATACATTATTTGTACATCAAGAGGTGGCTAGTGCTACATTTGTGTTCTTGATTAATAAACTAGGATAGTTAATTAAACTGGAATAAAGGTGTAAAAATCAGAGTGAAACTTAGGGTGAAGTTGTAAGCCTAATTCTCCAATAATTGTTTGAAATTTTAGTTTTTAATATTTGTGATTGTTTTGTGATCTTAGTATTTTTAATAAGTTAGTTTTAATAATTTTAATCATTAATTTGGATAGTTTAATAAAATTAGGATCAATAAGAAACTGATAATTGTGAGTTTAAATTCTTACTAAATTTTCTCTGTGGGAACGATACTCTACTTACTATTATATTGCTTGTTGACCATGTATACTTACGTGTTGTGCATAATTAGATTTTACCTAACAAGTTTTTGGCGCCGTTGCCAGGGATAATTTTAGTATAGTTTTTAATATTTTATGATATCAGTTTAAGTAGTCCAGTTTTACTTAAACATTTTTATTTTAGCTTTATTTTTCTTATTTTAGGTTTTTGAAGTTGGTTTATGTAAACGTGGTCCAAAAATCCAGACTTGCTTCCTTTTGAGGATGACATTGAGAAACGGTTCCAAAGGCTAAGTAAGTGGATCAAGGAAACAAGAGAAGAATTCAAAAACTCTAAAAAAGAAGAAGCAATGGCTGCCGAAGATCAGAAAGCGTTGAGAGACTTTGCTACACCCAAGGTGACTAAGCTGCAGTCGAGTATCACCAGGCCTGCTATGTCTGCGAACATATTTAAAATCAAGCCTGGGACTATTCAGATGATTTAAAATTTGGTTTAGTTTGGGGGTTTAGCAAATGATGATCCCAATGAACACTTAGTCAGTTATCTAGAAATTTGTGAGACCTTCAGGTATAATGGGGTGTCGGATGATGCGGTAAGGCTTCGCTTGTTCCCATTCACCTTACTGGACAAGGCGAAGAGTTGGTTACACTCTCTACCGTCGGGATCAATAACTACTTTGGAAGACCTCGCACAGAAATTTTGTAATACCCGAACTTATTATAAATGAAATTAAATTTCCTCTATTTATTATTTTGAAATAGTAAGGGTTGATTTGATTAATGTGGTTAGTTATGGGTAAAATGCGCAAATATCTTAAATAAGCAAGTGGTTATAAAATATTCATTGTTGTCGGGGAATATTCGTTTAGTCGTGGAATATTCTTACTTGTCGGGGAATATTAAATACGACGACAGCGAGAAATTTTGTGTGGGCCCCATAATGTAAAGCAATTGGATGAAGAAAGCGAAAAGTATAAGTTTTTTTAAATAATGGCGTAGTTATTACTGATTAACAACATGTTGGAATACCGTTGGTTAAAACACACGATGTCTGTGATTGTTGCATAAGTAGCATTACCAGTATTGTACCAATTATTGATTCTTATGTAAGAAGACACTACTCAATAATTATTACGAGTAATTCTTGTTCAATATTTTATTTAATAATTGCTACGTTGATATTTTATATTATTGTTGTTCCAATAATTATCAGTGCACAGTATTTCCATTATCAAATCAATAATTCATATTATTTGAATAATATTATTAGATAACATTATTGACAATGTCTAAGGAAGTTCTGTCTAAGGAGAGGTTTCGTCACCTAATTGCGAGCTAGTAAGGAGAAATCCTTATTGGAAAGCCCCTCTTTCCTAGGAACGACCTGGTTGTCATTATTGTGATTCTGTAATATTATTTTTGAATAATTAATTATTGATTTATATGATAAGGAAAATATTTATTTATGTGGATATAAATGGAGGAATTTTTAGAAAAGTGACAATTGTTGAAAATTGATATTTTATCTTTTCTGATAAAATAATTCATTTAAATATATTATTATATTATAATAATATAATAATGGTGATATTTTTTACAATGGATGTGTGATATATGAATAAATGAGGAGGAAGAGTATTTTTTTACATTAAATATTTAAAACATGTTAAACATGTTGGTGGGCCCTATTTTGTGACTGAAATTGGATTATAGCCCGTAAAATCGTCCGTATGTGAATTTCGGTCAATTACTACTTACAATTTGAAAAAACTTAAACTTACAAAGTTGGAGAGAATTGAATTTCCTATGGAATGGACATAAGATTCAAATTCTTCTGATAAAAGGGCTATTTATTATGAATTATTAAAGTTCCGGAATAATTGATTTTTGAAGTTTTAATTATTTTTTTTAAGAAAAACGTTTTTATTATGTTGGTGGGCCCCACTATTATGTAAAATGAGCTGAATGCAAATCTTCAAAAGTGGGCATAGGAAATTTTTTTAAAAAAATAATATTTTATTAATTTTTCTGCTTTGGTGTTCTAAGCATTTTCCTATAAATAGGGTGCTTAGGTAAGAATTGAAAATCACATCAGAAACTGAAGTTTTCTCTCTCTATATTATCGAGCGTATTCTTGTGAGTATTTTGAAACTTTGAGTGTTGCTATACGGGGCAAGTTCCTTCAACACTATATCTAGTATTCCAGTTAGAAGTATTGTCTTTTTGAGGTATGGGATGTTATTTTTCTTATATAAATGATATTATCTCTTTCAATATCATTATGCCGGAATATTGATAAGATTTTTCTTGTAAAATTCTTGTCTTTCTATAAGACCCCAACTTTTTTTTATAAAGATTATTTTTTCTTAAAATATATTTTTGAATATTATGGTGTGGATATGATATAATGTTATAGTCGTGGGTAATATTTGGAAAATTTTGCAAAGTAAGCAAGTTGATATAAAATATTCGTTGTGTTAGTGAATATTCGATTGGTCGGGGAATATTCATTTTAACAGGGAGTATTCGTACGACGACACAATCATTGGTGGACCCCACAACAGAAGTATTGTCGTAGTTAGAAAACGACAGAAATATCTTTTTATAAAAATAACGGCAGAAGTTTTACCGTTAAACAGTTGAAATACCCGGTGGTAAAGTACAATAATACGCGTGGTTGCGTAGTAGCACACGGTATTGATTATTGATGCTTACGTGAGAAGTCACTCAGTTATACTCAATTATTGCTACAGTAATTGTTGCATAGTATCTCACGTTATTTGATTCAATTATTGTCGATATTTTATATATTATTAAATCAATAATTGAGACAATAAAATTATTCATATTATTATTTACAATATTGACAATGTCTAGAAGTTCTATCAAGGAGAGGTTTGGTCACCTAATTGTGTGCCAATAACGAGACATCCTTATCGGAAAGCCCCCTCTTTCCTGGGAACAACTTGGTTGTTAAATATTATGAGTTATAATATTAATGATGAATAATTGTTGAAGTATTAAGAACGTGTTTATTGAAGATATGTGAATTACAAAAGTTAGAGGGGAATAATGCAAACTTGGAAAACTTTAGGGGTACTAAACTGTAATAATAAGTTAAATCAATCTGGACCATTGATGGTGGTTTTAATAGTAAATCAATCTGGACCATCCGCGGTGGTTTTAATAGTAAATCAATCTGGACCGTTGATGGTGGTTTTAAAAGTAAATCAATCTAGACCGTCGGTGGCAGTTTTAAAAGTAAATCAATCTGGACCGTCGGTGATGGTTTTTAAAGTAAATCAATCTGGACCGTCAATTATGGTTTTAATAGTAATCAATATGAATCGTTCGTTCTAATAGTAAATCAATCTAGACCATTCATAAATTAGTTACTATTTAGTCCATTCTCCTATAAATAGAAGCTTAATTCTTCTTTCATTCTCACCAATTCACTGAGATTCACAAGAAACACAATAGAGAGAGAAACTATAGAAGCAAGAAGAATAGTATTCTGCTACTTCACTTTTGCAGTATCCAGCTTTTTACTAAGGTAAGGGATATTATTTCTTTCGTATTTATAAGGAATACTATTATTTGTATTCATCCTTTAGTATATTGGAATAACCGTTTACGCGGATTACGTACCGTATGACAGGTGAAAATCCATTTGCAGTCTTTGCATGTTAATTCTTTTCATATTTTTAAATCTAAACTTACTATGGTAAGTATTGCTTCTATAATCCTTGAAATTAGTGGAATATCCGTAATTTGCGCTTCATCCAGTATCATTTTATTGGAATATTGATATGAACTTTCTTATTAAATATCAATATTTTCACCCGAAGTACTATTCACGGGTTACTATTCACCTAATTTTACTATTCACTATAATATTATTCACTCGGGTATTCGGGGCACTTTTCATGTCGGGGTACTATTCACGAGTTACTATTCACCTGGTTTTACTATTCACTATAATATTATTCACTCAGGTATTTGGGGCACTTTTCATGTCGGGTTACTATTCACGGGGTACTATTCACCAAAAAATTTATTTCTTTTCTGTCCAAATTATTTTTGATACATGGATATTATTCTTGAATTTTACTCTACAAAGCAGTATCATGTTGAAAATTTGGACGTTATTAATTTCTGGATAAGTTAAATTATAAATCTTTAAAAATTTATCCTTGAACTTGTTTTATTGAATTCTTATATCATTGTCATCATCCTCATGCTTATATTGTGATGAAAGTCATCTTTCACTTACGTGCATAGATGGACTGTTGATTGGTATGATTATGACCAAGGATAATTCAGTATAGTCATGACCATTGATGATTACACGAATAATTCTTGGCCCGTAGTGCAAGAATAATTTGTGGATGTGATACTAATGAATATCCTTATCCGTTGTGCAGGGATGATTCGATGATGTGATCTATTTATTAAGCTGAGTCCCAGCAATAAAGTTAATGATAAACTTTTTAAATCATAGAAGATAATAGATATCATGCTCTACTTGACTCTTCTAATGAATTGCTTGTTCCACTGCAGTTAAACTGTAAGACCCCAACTTATTATAAATGAAATTAAATTTCCTCTATTTATTATTTTGAAATAGTAAGGGTTGATTTGATTAATGTGGTTAGTTATGGGTAAAATCTTAAATATTTCAAATAAGCAAGTGGTTATAAAATATTCATTGTTGTTGGGAATATTCATTTGGTCGTGGAATATTCGTCATCGTCGGGGAATATTAAATGCGACGATATTGACCTTGTGTGGGCCCCATAACCAAGCGATTGGATGAAGAAAATGACAAGTATAAGTTGTTTATAAATAACGCAGTGTAGTTATTACAATTAATCTTTGTTGAAATACTCGATGGTTAAACACAAGATGCACATTGGTATTGCACCAATTATTGATTCTTACATAAGAAGGCACTACTCAATAATTGTTATAGTAATTACTGTTCAATATTTTATTTTATTGATTCAATAATTGCTACGTTGATATTTTATATTATTGTTGTTTCAATAATTGTCACTACACGGTATTTTCCATTATCAGATCAATAATTCATATTAGTTGAATAATATTATTAGATAACATTATTGGCAATGTCTAGAAAGTTCTATCTAAGGAGAGGTTTGGTCACCTAATCAGGCGCCGAAGAAGGAGAAATCCTTATTGAAAAGCCCCCTCTTTCTTGGGAACGGCCTGGTTGTCGATATTGTGATTCTATAATATTATTTGTGAATAATTAATTATTGATTTATATGATAAGGAAAATATTCATTTTATGTGGATATAGATGGAAATTTTTTTTTAATGTGACAATTGTTGAAAATTGATATTTTATCTTTTCTAATAAAATAATTCATTTAAATATATTATTATATTATAATAATATAATAATGGTGATATTTTACAATGAATGTGTGATATATGAATAAATGAGAAGGAAGAGTATTTTTGTTACAAAAATTGTTTAAAACTTGTTAAACATGTTTGTGGGCCCATTTCTTGACTGAAATTTGATTATAGCCTGTAAAATCGACCGTTTGTGGATTTCGGTCAACTTCTGCTTGAAATTTGGAAAAACTTAAAACTAAAAAGTTGTAGAGAATTGAATTTCCTATGGAATGGACATAAGATTCGAATTTTTCTGATAAAAAGGATATTTATTATGAATTATTAAAGTTCCAGAATAATTAATTTTTGAAGTTTTAATTATTTTTTTAAGAAAAACGTTTTTATTATGTTGGTGGGCCCCACTAGTTTTGAAAGCATGCTGAATTCAGTTGGTCTAAAGTGTGCGTAGGAATTTTATTAAAAATAATAATATTTTATTAAATTTTCTGCTTCGGTGTTCTAAGCAATTTTCTATAAATAGGGTGCTTAAGTTAGATTTGAAAATTATACCAGAAACAAGTTTTCTCTCTCTTTCTCTCTCTATATTATCGAGCGTATTCTTACGAGTATTTTGAGACTTTGAGTATTGCTATACGGTACAAGTTTCCTTCAGCACTATATTCAGTATTCCAGTCAGAAGTACTGTCTTTTCGAGGTAAGGAACGTTATTTTTTTTAAATGATATTATTTCTTTCAATATCATTATGCCGAAATATTGGTAAGATTTTTCTTATAAAATTCTTGTCTTTTAGTGTCGGGGTTACTATTCACGTATACGGCACTATTCACGTATACGACACTATTCACAAAAAAATTAAATTTTAATTTTTTGTCCAAAATATCTATTATGGATACTAGCTTTGATTGTATCCATGTTTTGATCATTCTTGAATTTTACTTCACTATGGTTATTTATGAAGTATTTTTGAACTTGGACAGTTTAAAGTACGAATCCTTATTATTTGATCTTTTGTTTCTCTGGATTCGTTTTCTTTAAAATATTTTTCATCATCCTCAGTCCTAAATGATGATATTACTAAATATATTTGGCTTTGTAGTGCAAAGATGGTTGATTTTCTTATGAATATCTTTTGGCTTTGTAGTGCAAAGATGTACAGGTGTTGAGATGAACATGACCAACTGATGAATATCTTTGGCCTGTAGTGCAAAGATGAATATTTGATTCAAAATGTATATTGATTGATGTTACAGGGATTAAATATTGATGATAAACTTTTAAATTCTTAGAAGAAAGTAGATTTCATTCTCTACGTAACTCTTCTAATGAATTATTATTTTCGCCGCGAATATTGATTTAAAACTTGTTGTCTATTGAATTCTATCATATTTTTCCCTGTTGAGGACTAACGATAATTTTTTCTATGTTATCTTAGTCATAATATTCTTTAATAGGCTAGTTGAGCTCACCCTTTTCCTTTTTGTTCCATTTTTCTTTTCAGGAGGCGAGAATGTAGCGAGTACTAGTCGGGGTATGGAATGAAGGTTCTAGACAGTCGTTTTAGTAGTCCTCACTATTTTATAAAATAGTGTATCAATAATTGTAATGAAGACTTATTTGAGTGTTGATATTGTCTAGAAGACAATATTTGTTTTTAAACTCACAGTTTATGTGTTGTCGTATTTTGCACGACAATTGTATTAATAAAGTTATAGTTGTTTCTGTACCATGTATTTGACGACTCAGAATGGGTGTTGTATACCTATTTTGGGGGCGTCACATAAACTTGTTGTCTATTATATTCTATCAGTTTAACATTGTTGAAGGCTAATGATAACTTATTCTGCATTATCTTAGTCATAATAATTCTTACTGGGCTAGTTGAGCTCACCCTTTTACTTCCAGTGTTTTCTTCAGGAAATGAGAACGAGTCAAAACTATTCTGGGGAGCGGAGTGATGGCCCGAGATGGTGTTATAGTAGTCCTCACTATTCTATAAAATAGTGTGCCAATAAATGTAATGAGGACTCTATTTGAGTTTGGATATTGTCTAGATGACAATATTCATGTAAAAACTCTCAGCTCATGTTGTATAATTAAGTTTGTATTTGTATTTTGTACCATGTATTTGGCGACCCAAGATGGGTGACTTATACCTATTTTTGGGGCATCACACTTTCTGTGTTGGGTTTACTATTCACGTATATGGCACTATTCATGTATACGACATTATTCATGAATACGACACTATTCACCAAAAAATGAAATTTTCTCTTCTTTGTCCCAGATGTCTATTTTTGTTACTATCTTTGATTGTATCCATGTTTTGATCATTATTCTTGAATTTTACTCCACCATAATATATTATGGGGTGTTTTTGAACATGGATAAACTGAAGTACGAATTCTTAATATTTGTTCTTTTGTTATACTAGATTCGTTTTCATTAAAATATTTTTTATCATCCTCTGTCCAAAATGATGATATAACTGAATATCTTTGGCCTGTAGTGCAAAGATGAATGATTTTATGATGAATATCTTTGGCCCGTAGTGCAAAGATGAACAGGTGTTGAGATGAACATGACCAACTAATGAATATCTTTGGCCTATAGTGCAAAGATGAATATTTGATTCAAGATGATTATTGTTTGATGTCACAGGGATAAAATATTGATGATGGACTTTTAAATTCATAGATGATAGTAGATTTCATTCTCTACGTAACTCTTCTATGAATTGTTATTTCTGCTGCGAATATTGATCTGAAACTTGTTGTCTATTATATTCTATCAGATTTTTCCCTGTTGAGGACTAACGATAATTTGTTCTATATTATCTTAGTCATTATGTTCTTTACTGGGCTAGTTGAGCTCACCCTTTTCCTTTTTGTTCTATTTTTCTTCTTCGGAGGCGAGAATGTAGCGAGTTCTAGTCGGGGAATGGAATGATGGTTCTAGAAAGTTGTTTTAGGAGTCCTCACTATTTTTATAAAATAATGTATCAATAATTGTAATGAGGACTTATTTGAGTGTGGATATTGTCTAGAAGATAATATTTGTATTTAAAATCACAGTTTATGTGTTGTCGTATTTTGCACGACAATTATATTAATAAAGTTGTAGTTATTTCTGTACCATGTATTTGGCGACTCAGAATGGGTGATGTATACCTATTTTGGGGGCGTCACAAATTTCCTGCAAAATTCTTCCCACCAGAGAAAACTGCAAAAATGAGGAATGAGATAACTATGTTTGAACAGCATCACGGGGAGTCATTGTATGAGGCATGGGAAAGATACAAGGAATTGCTCAAAAAGTGCCCGCATCATGGATTGCCTAAGTTGTTGCAGATGAACACATTCTACAACGGATTGAACGGAAATCTTAGAACCAGTATTTATGCAGCTTCGGGTGGAGCGTTTATGGCTAAAAGTTATGAGGAGGCTTACGAGTTGATAGAGACTATGGCATCTAACAACTACCAGTGGCCCACGACAAGAATGACACAGGCGAAGGCAGCTGGAGTGTTAGAAGTAGATGGAGTGACGACAATACAAGCACATATTTCAGCACTCTCTAAGAAGTTGGATGCTATGTCAGGGGTACATGCACAATAGGTTGCAGTTATTTGTGAATTATGCTCGGGTGAGCATCCTATAGATCAATGTGCAATCAACCCAGCGTCAGTGCAATTTGTGGGTAGCTACAACAGAATTCCATAGAATACGTACCAGAATGCATATAATTAGGGGAATAGGAATCATCCTAACTTTTCGTGCTGTAATAATTAGCATCAGCAAGCTCCACGACCATCATATCCCCCAGGATTTCAGAATCACCAACAACCAGTTCAACATCAAGAGAGGAAATCAGATTTAGAGGAGTTGTTGTCAAAGTATATAACAAGCAATGAAGTAGCGATGAAAAACCAAGCAATGGCCATAAAGAATCTAGAAAATCAGATGGGACAAATTGCCTTAGCATTGAACAATAGACCACAAGGGACTCTACCGAGTGACACCGAAAGAAACCCGAAGGGAAATCATGAGCAGTGTTAGGAAATCACTTTGAGAAGTGGAAAACATCTGGAAGGGAAAAGTGCATAAAATTCAACTAGAACGGATGATAAAGTCGATGATAAAAAAGTGGTTGAAGACAAACAGGGTGAGGATAAGCAAAGTGAGAAAACAAAGTTAGATAACAAGCCAGTTGTGTATCCTCTACCGCCGTTTCAGCAGAGAGTCCAAAAGTAGAAATTAGATAAGCAGTTTACGAAATTTTTAGAAGTTTTTAAGAAACTTCAGATTAATATCCCGTTCGTAGAAGCCCTAGAGCAGATGCCAAGTTATGCGAAATTCATGAAAGAGATTCTATCCAGGAAAAAGAAGTTGGAAGATTTTAAAATAGTGGCATTAACAGAGGATTGTAGTATGATTTTACAGCGAAAGTTTCCAGCCAAGTTGAAAGATCTGGGGAGTTTCACCATTCCGTGCACGATTGTGAAAATGACATTAAATAAGTGTCTATATGATTTGGGGGCAAGTGTGAACCTTATACCGCTATCAGTTTATACAAAATTGGGGTTGCCAGCTCCAAAGCCTACGAACATCTCATTACAGTTGGCAGATAGGTCAGTCACATACTTGAGAGGTATTGTAGAGGACATATTGGTCAAGTTTGACAAGTTTATATTCCCTGCAGATTTCTTAATTCTGGATTTTGAGGAAGATAAGAACATCCCGATTATCCTAGGGAGACCTTTTTTGGCTACAGGTAGGACACTCATCGTCATACAAAAAGGTTAACTAACTATGAGGGTCCAATATCAAGAAGTAAAATTTAATGTTTTTAAGGACATGAAATTCCCTACGGATGAAGAAGAATGTTTCAGGATGGATATCATTGACCAGATAATCAGCGAAGACATGGGTAAAAGTTTGGGTAATGATTCATTGGAAATGACACTATTGGGAGATGAAGAGTTAGATGAACCGGAATTTTTGAATTACTTGCAGATGGTAGACTCCTTGCCACGAGTTAGCAGATTTGAAACACCCTTTGAACCATTGCACTCGGAGGAAAGATCCACAACCAGAATGAAACCATCATTAGAGGAGCCACATTCTCTTGAGCTAAAGCCACTACCTAAACACCTCAGGTATGTGTATTTAGGCAATGTAAATTCTTTACCTGTTATTATTTCTGCTGCACTTAACGAATTATAAGAAGAAAAGTTGCTGAGGGTTCTTAGAGAACATAAATCGGCCATAAGATGGAGAATCGCGGATATCAAGGGAATCAACCCATCATTTTGCATGCACAAAATTCTGATGGAAGACGATGCAAAACCGACATTGGAGTAACAGAGACGGCTCAATCCAATCATGAAAGAAGTAGTGAAGAAGGAAATACCGAAATGGTTGGACGCAGGTATAATCTATCTAATTTCTGACCGTAAGTGGGTCAGTCTAGTTCAATGTGTACCAAAAAAGGGAAGAATGATTGTGGTACAAAATGATGATAATGAGCTAATTCTGGTAAGGACAGTGACTGATTGGAGGGTTTGTGTGGATTACAGGAAGTTGAATAAGGCGACCCGCAAAGATCATTTTCCTTTGCCCTTTATCGATCAAATGTTGGACAGATTATCGAGACACGAGTACTACTGCTTATTAGATGGATATTCGGGATACAATCGGATCGTTATTACCCCTGAAGATCAAGAGAAGACTACTTTCACATGCCCATATGGCACATTTGCATTCAGGAGAATGTTGTTTGGCTTATGTAATGCACCGGCTACTTTCCAACGGTGTATGATGGCCATTTTCTTAGACATGGTGGAGAAAAACATGGAAGTCTTCATGGATGACTTTTTTGTCTATGGAGACAACTTTGATGCTTGTCTAGAGAATTTGGTGATAGTGTTACAAAGATGCACGGACACGAATGTTGTACTTAACTAGGAAAAGTGCCACTTCATGGTTGAGGAAGGCATTTTTTGGGTCACAAGGTCTCATCAAAAGGATTAGAGGTTGATAAGGCAAAGCTGGAAACGATTGAAAAACTTCCTCCACCAATTTCAGTCAAGGGAATTCGAAGTTTCTAGGGACATGCTGGGTTTTACAGACGATTTATAAAAGACTTCTCTAAAATTGCAAAACCTTTGTGCAATCTTTTAGAGAAGGATTCGGTTTTTAAGTTTGATGAAGAGTGTAATTTGGCATTCGAGCTATTGAAGAAGAAATTAACTTCAGCTCCCATAATCGTCGCACCGGATTGGAACATGCCCTTCGAGTTAATGTGTGATGCGAGCGACTATGCGGTTGGGGCTTTTTTGGGTCAACGCCGAGAGAAGGTATTTCATGCCATATACTATGCAAGTAAGACACTTAAAGAGACTCAAATGAATTACACAACTATGGAAAAAGAATTACTTGCAGTAGTATATGCCTTCGATAAATTCTGGGCTTATTTGATCAGAACAAAGGTCATAGTTTACATGGATCAGTAAGTTATTCGATACTTAATTTCGAAAAAAAAGATGTTAAACCACGCCTTATCAGATGAATTCTCCTTCTACAAGAATTTGATTTGGGAAGAAAAGATAGAAAGGGTACAGAGAATCAAGTTGCGGATCATTTGTCAAGGCTGGAAAATCAAGGCAAAAAGAAAGAGGACAGGTGTTTAATTAATGAATCATTTTTGGATGAGCAGCTGTTTGAGATCAATACGGAATTTCCATGGTACGCGGACTTCGCCAACAATCTAGTGAGCAACATCCTTCCCTCTGATCTTACTCGTCAGTAGAAGAAGAAATTCCTACATGACGTCAAGTGGTACATGTGGGATGAGCCATATCTATTCAAACAGTGCACCGATAAAATGATTAGAAGGTGTGTGCCTTACAGCGAGGTGAATAGTATACTGTATGAGTGTCATTCATCTGCGTACGGGGGACATTATGGTAGTGACCGAACAGAAGAAAAAGTGCTTCAAGTTGGGTTTTATTGGCCTACATTGTTCAAGGACGCCCACCAGATTGTTAAAAGTTGTGATAGATGTCAAATGGTGGGCAATATATCGAAAAGGAATGAGATGCCACTACAAACAATTTTAGAAGTTGAAATTTTTGACGTTTGGGGCATCAGTATATATTGTTGATATCCGCGTATATATTACTTGCAGTTGACTATGTCTCAAAATGGGTTGAAGCCACAACACTCCCAACTAACGATGCCAAAGTGGCCCTCAAATTCTTGCAAAAGAATATTTTTACAAGATTTGGCATGCCAAGAGCTATCATAAGTGATGAAGGTAATCACTTTTGCAATAGATCGTTTATAGCTCTTTTAGCGAAGTATAGGGTCAACCAAAAGGTGGCAACGACATATCATCCCCAGACAAGTGGGCAATTTGAAGTTTCAAATATGGAGGTGAAGCGAATCTTAGAAAAGTTGGTAAACCCAAATAGAAAGGATTGGTCTCTCAGGTTGGATGATGCACTATGGGCTTACCGAACTACGTACAAAACACCAATTGGTATGTCACCATATCAATTGGTCTATGGGAAAGCTTGTCATTTACCGGTCGAGTTACAACACAAAGCTTAATGAGTGATTCAGAAACTTAATTTCGATCAAGCAGCTGTGGGTGAAAAGAGATTACTGCAATTAAATGAGCTTGATGAATTCTGACTTCAAGCTTATGAGAACTCTAAGTTATACAACGAAAAAGGTCAAGAAATGGCATGACCAAAAAATCATGCACAGAATGTTCGAACCGGGGCAATTAGTACTACTTTTCAACTCAAGGTTGAGGTTATTCCCGGGAATGTTAAAATCAAGGTGGTCGGGGCCATTCACCATCAAAAGAATTTTCTCGCATGGCGCCGTTGAACTCTACACTAAAAATCCATTGGAGACTTTCAAGGTCATCGGTCAACAGTTGAAACATTATTGGGGTGGCGAATCCGACACGGATGTCATCGCAATCACATTATCAGACGTACCATAAACATGGAGTAGTCAGGCTGAACGACTTAAAATCAAACGCTTATTGGGAGGCAACCCAATCGTACTTTTATTTTTCATATTTTCATTCATAACCATCAAATTATAGTTTAGCATAATTAGTAAATATAGAATAAGTTCGTATATAAATTAGTAAGTTGCATAATCTTGATAATCTACTCACATTTAGGTTTCATGATTTCTCAGGAACTTAACAAGCTCGTAAAGTGGAGTAGCAGGAAAAAACAGTGGAGTACAGAGCTCATTTAGTAGAGTGCGTGCCCATCGGGGCGGGTCTCCAAATCACTAAACCCCCCGCCGGGGCGGGGGTCCCCCGAGTCCAATTACAGTAGGCATGCCCATCGGGGCGGGCTTGATAAGCTTTATACCCCCCGCCGGGGCGGGGGTCTTAGAAGTTGAAAAGGTAGTTTTGACAGTTATATCTTTCCAAACCCACTTCATTATCACACCTCCACTACTTCTTCTTCCCCACAACTCTCAATTCCATTACACCCACTCTCTACCCATAATTTTGGTAATTGTAACACCATCACCCTACTCCATTATAGTACCCACTACTTCACTCCATTAATCCAACCTCTAAGCCTTTCTATCACACCATCTCTATAAATTCTCACCCTCACAACCCAAGTTCATCACATACTCTCAACTCCACCTACTATAGCTACGAATTAGGGTTTGAATTGAGGTAAGTGTATAACAAGTAAGGGTGAGCACCTTGTCTTCTAATTCCTTCCTTTCTAGCACCATAGTAGAAGCAAAATTATCAAGTTTGGGGGGAAAACCACTGTGCACACCAAATGTTTGTCAGATTGTGTGAGTGAAGTCTGGGGGAAAAATACGTGTGTGAAGGTTTCCTTAATTCAATGGCTTTTAAACCGACTTCAAAGAGGCAACGGGGAGAGAGTTTCGGTACCACACCACCATCACGAACCTTCGACCACCACAAATTCAAAAGTGCCACCACTGCCGACCGATACGACTACATGGTGACGAAAGCTCTTACACCGGAGCGGGGATTGGCATCGGATTATGTCAACGGTGAAATGATGCAATAGATTTATCAAAAAGGGTGGAACAAGTTCACTGAGGAACCTGAGCCCGCCATTGTCAGTGTGGTCAAAGAATTTTATGCTAACGCCGAGGACAAAGCCCCCTTCAACGCTTTTGTGTGGGGTCGATTAGTCCCGTTCAGTGCCGATGCCATCAACACTTATTATCAGTTATGAGTGCCTAGACAGTGCTAATATGCCCACTTACGTGATTTCAATCCTGACTTTGAGGCTATTCTCAAAGAAATGACTAAGCTGGGAACACCTCGGATCAAGGGTCAGAAAGGAGGCACAATTTTTCACAGCAAGGATCTCAGCCGATATGGTAAGATATGGTATGCCTTCTTATGTGCAAAACTATTTCCGTCCACACACACATCGAACGTGACCAAAGAAAAGGCACTACTGTTATATGCAATTGTGCAAGATTTCATCATCGATGTTGGGGCCATAATCTATTTTTCCAATCACCGATGCTTAGGAGGAAATTTTTCGAGCGGCTTGCCACACCCATCACTCATTTATGGGTTGTGTCGCCAAGCGGGTTTTAGATGGTCCAATGATGAACCCACTCAGATACCGCTTCAGCTACTAGATTCCAGAATAATCGCGTAGTATTCGGTGTGGGCCAAGGTGATTCCCATCCTAGAGGTCTAAGCTTTATTTTTCCATCAGCTTCGGAGGACGAAGTTGATGCTGCAGACACCTCAGAGGATGAGGATGAGACTATGGGAGAGCAAGGAGCAGATGCGGAACCACCATCCGACGCTATATCTAGCCCTCAGTTTCTTTCATTTCAACGCCAAATGGATAAGCATAACAAGGACGCACGACGGGAGATGCGGTGACTCACAGCGAGGCAAGACCACATGTTTGAAGCTATGAATATGTTTTTCACTTTATTGAATGTGACACTCTAGAGCTTCGATCCAACTACCCAATTCCTATACCAACAGCCCATGCCAATTCCAAGGTTTCCACCGAGTTACTCCAAGGAAGAAGATCAACCACCACCAACCTAGACTTAGGCGATTACAGGGAAGTCCTCTTAATGTTTATTGAGTTATCCATACAATGAGGACATTGTTGTTATCACGTTTGAGGTAGTTAGTTTTATTTTGCATTTCATGTTTGCATGCATAATGTCATTAGTTAGGTTTGCATTTTTGTTTTGCATGTTATTTTAGGATTTGTGATGTTGCATTCATGTAATCATATAGTTGTATAGTAGCTTAGGTGCATAAATAGTTTAATTATTTTTGTTATTTCTACATTTTGTTATGTTATGTTTGCCATATATTAAATATATATATATATATATATATATATATATATAGTTAGAATTGTGTTGTTTTGCATATATCCAGCAATTATTGTAGTTCATTTTTATTGTGACCAATGATGAAATTGGGATTAAGTAAACAAATACAGTACCCAGTATTAGAATTATGATGTAATTTTGAATTATGACTCAGATCCATTGCTTGTTTGAAACTGGTATAAAAAGGGTAGCATGTAATAACATCTGTGTTGACTGATTAGTTTAAATTGATACATAAATAGTTTCTAAAGGATAATGCTAGTGTAAATCATAGAATGACAAGAATAGGCAGTGAAAACGACGAATTAGGCAAGAACCTATGTTTGGGGGAAAAGGTAGGGTATATAAGCTTCAGAAAAAGAAAAAGAAAATAATATCTAGTTGAGTCTTATGGTGGGTTGAGAAGAAATATTCCCCATAAACACATGCGTGAGATGGAGCATAAAACGCACTCACCAACCATCTATCTAAAAAAGAGAGAAAAGAAAAATAAAGAAAGACGGGAAATAAGGGCAAAGAGCCCCGTCAATGAAAAAGAAAAGAAAAAGAAAGCATGAATACCCTATTCGGACCCCTAATCTTGGTAAACATTTGATTTTAGTTGGAACTCGTCTGTTTTTGAAATTTTTGAGTTATTCTGTATGATTCCTAATAAGAAATTAATTATGTGTTGATTTTAAATTAGAATTAGTTAGCATAGATGTTGCTCACACACGAACTATATCAGTGATAACAGTCTAAGATTCGAGGATTATTAAGAAATTATTAAGTGGTTTCGATATGAAGTGTTGAAGTGTTTGCTTGATTTTTCTGAGGCCGAAGGAATAAATTTGATTCTGTGATACTGTTGAATTCATAGACATATAGTTAGATACATTATATATCATTGCATTGCATTGTATAGCATAGTATTTTGTTTCATGCTTGAGGACTAGCACGATTTACGTTTGGGGGATTTTGATAAGTGAATTTTATATCCACGAATCGATTTCTCGTTCAAGCTTATTCGTTGTTAAATACTTAATTTTATGTTGTATTTTTACTTATTTATTGTTATTTTATGTATAGGTGGGTTAGCGTGGCAAGTAATCAAGAAGGGAAGCATTTTGGGCGAAATCTTAGCAAGTATGGAGTTTTACCAAAGTCATAAATTAGTAGGGTAAGCCATGGCAATGCAGCCTATTTAGCTTTTATACTACCGGGGTGGAGGTCTTTAAATTTGTTTGCATAGCCTATTCAGCAAATGTATGGCATTTCATATGAATATACCCCCGCCCGGGCTGGGGGTCCTGAATTCTGGCTAGCCTAACTTGATTCAAACACTGCTGGGACTTGGATTTTGGTTCTTGCATAGCTTTAGGACTCTAGTTGGCATGAAATTGAGCAGAGATTGCTTGTGTACACGTATATTAACACAAACACAAGATCATGAGCAGACACAAGGCAATTAACAGAGATTTTAACAGATTTTCATATCAAGCTTTGGAGTGAAAATTTTGAAGGAACGTTCATATCAATTGCAAATTAAGGCTAAAGTGAAGGGTGTTCTGCATTATTATTCTATTTTAGTTTATTTGTAATTGAAAGGATGTTATATTTAATTTATTCAGTTATTATTTCATTGATGATGAACTAATTTACTTTTTAGGCTTATGATGGATCTTTAAGTGAAACAATGATTATGTAACTTTGATTTTCAATTTAATAAGCTATTATCCAGTTTATCTATATTAATTTGAGCGTGAATTTATGAATTGCCTGATCAACACCTCTTTGTGGACTTGTATGAATTCGAGAGAGGAAGTACGAGTCTAGACTTAGTTAATATAGCATGTGTGACGCCCTCAAAATAGGTATACATCACCCATCTTGGGTCGTCAGATACAAGGTACTGAATACAAATACACCCTAATTATACAATTGTCGTATGAAATACGACAAAACATAATCTAAGAGTTTTAATAAGAATATTGTCATCTAGAAAATATCCACACTCAAAGGAGTCCTCAATACATTTATTGTTACACTATTTAACAGAATAGTGAGGACTACTAATATTATCATCTGGGCCGTCACTCCGTTCCCCGACTAGTCCCGGCTACGTTCTCATTTCCTGAAGAGAACAATGAAAGAAAGGGGTGAGCTCAACTAGCCCAGTAAGAAATATTATGACTAAGATAATGCAGAATAAATTATCATTAGTCTTCAACAATGTTAAACTAATAAAATACAATATACATCAAGGTTAACTGCAGCGGAATAAGCAATCCATTAGAAGAGTCAAGTAGAGCATGATATCTACAATCTTCTATGATTTAAAATGTTTTCATCAATTTTTATCACTAAGACTCAGCTTAATAAATCACCACATCATCAAGTCATCCCTGCTTTACGGGCCAAGGATATTCATTAAATTATCAATGGTCATGACTATACTGAATAATCCCTGGTCATAATCATACCAAAAACTGTCCGTCAATACACTACAGGCCACTAAGTACTTTTACCACATCATTTATAACATTACAGGTCATGATTATACCGAATAATCCATGGTCATAATCATACCAAGTCCATCTATGTACGTAAGCCAAAGATGACTTTCATCACAATATAAGCATGAGGATGATGATAATGACATAATAATTCAATAAAACAAGTTCAAGAATAAATTTTAAAGATTTATAAGTTAATTTATCCTGAACTCAATAATATCCAAATTGTCAACATGATACTGCTTTGTGGAGTAAAATTCAAGAATGCTCAGAAGAATATTTCCATAAAAAGATACTGGATGAAGCGCAAATATCAAGGATATTCCACTAATTTCATGGAGTATAGAAGCCAAAATTTTAACCAAATGAGTATCATAGAATATATGAAACAACAATGGATTTTCACCCGCTATACGGTAATCCACGTAGACAGATCATTTCCATAATTTAATTAGAAATGAATACGAAGGGTCATTCACCATGCATATGGTAATCCACATAGACAGGTTATTCCAACAGAATAATAAAGAATGGAACCAGGTCATGCGTAAATGCACAGACATGATATTCCAACAGAATAATAATAATGGAACCAGGTTATGCATAAACGCACAGACATGATATTCCAACAGAATAATAACTAATGGAATAACAAAAGATTTCACCAGGCATGCGATAGACCGCACAGATAGGTTATTCTAATAGAATAATAAATAATGGAACCTGGTCATGCGTAATACGCATAGACAGGATATTCCAACAGAATAATAAAGAATGGAATAACTGAAGAATTTCATCATGTATGCGATTGTGAGCATATCAAAGTTATTCCAACATAATAATAAAGAATGGAATAATGTAAGAATTTCACCATGTATGCAGACTTGCATATATACAAAAGTTATTCCAACATAATAATAAAGAATGGAATAATGTAAGAATTTCACCATGTATGCAGATTAAGATATACAAAGTTATTCCAACATAATAATAAAGAATGGAATAAATGAAGAATTTCACAATGTATGCGATACTTCAGATATACAAAGTTATTCAACATAATAATAAAGAATGGAATAATGTAAGAATTTCACCATGTATGCGGTAGATTGCGATATACAAAAGTTATTCCAATGAATAATAAGGAATGGAATAACAAAAGTTTTCTTCATGAATACGAAAGAAGAAATGCCCCTTACCTTATAAAGAAGAGTACTCCGACGGGTAGGGCGGAGATATATTTGAAGAAAACATGCACTACATTTCAAAGCTTCTTAAAACTCTAAAGAAATACGCCAAGATTATAGAAGAGAATTCTCTCAATTTACGGTGTGATTTCAATTCTAACTAAGCATCCTATTTATAGGAAAATAGAAAGGATACTATGCAATAAAATATATTATAATATATATATATATATATATATTTTATTTAAAATCTAATAAAACAATTAACTTTATTAAAGTATTCATTTTATATAAAAAGATTTTACTATGCAAACACTACGCAGTACTATGCAAACACTATGCATAATAAAATATATTATATTCTAATTATTGTCTAATAAAACAAATAATTTTATAAAAGTATTTTATTTTATATAAAAGAATTTATTATGCAAAACACTATGCATAATAAAATATATTATATTCTAATTATTATCTAATAAAACAAATAACTTTATAAAAGTATTACGATTTATATTAAAAGATTTTCTTACTTAAAAATACTATGCACAATAAAATATATTATATTCTAATTATTTGTCTAATAAAACAAATAACTTTATAAAAGTATTCTATTTTATATAAAAGCTTTTCTATTTTATTACATTAATAATACTAATAAAATAAAATTTATATATATATATATATATATATATATATATATATATACATATATATAAACTTCCGTGACTTCATAAAAAGACACCTCAATAAATTTAACAACAGTTATCATCATTATTATAATTCACAATATTAATCGACCAGGTCGTTCCCAGGAAAGAGGGGGCTTTCCAATAAGGATTTCTCCCTATTGGTGAGCAATTAGGTGACCAAACCTCTGATTGGCAGAACTTCTAGACATCATTAATATTGCAACTAATAATATTCATAACATTGTTATCTCAATTATTGATTTAATAATATATAAAATATCGACAATAATTGAATCAAATAACGTGAGATGCTATGCAACAATTACTTTAGCAATAATTGAACAAAACTGAGTGACTTCTCATGTAAGCATCAATAATCAATATTGTGTGCTACTATGCAACCACGCGTATTACTGTACTTTTAACACCGGGTGTTTCAACAGTTAATGGTAAAACTTCCGCCTTTATTTTCATAAAAACATTTTTGTCATTTTCTCAATCCGACAATAATTCCGTTTTGGGGTCCACCAATGATTGTGCCATCGTAGGAATATTCCCTGTTAAAACGAATATTCCCCGACCAATCGAATATTATAAAACAACTTGCATACTTTTCAAAATTTCTAAATATTACCCACAACTATAACATTATATCAAATTTACTCCATAATATTCAAAAATGATATTTATTGAAAATTCATCTTTATTCATAAAAGTTGGGGTCTTACAACCTCCCCTTCTTATGAAATTTCGCCCTCGAAATTAGGGTACATACCTTGTAAGTCGAAGAGGTAAGGATACCTTGATTTTAATTCAAATTCTAACTCCCAGGTCATTTCCTCAATATCGTTGTTTCTCCACAAAACCTTGACTTGAGGTATAACCTTGGAGTGTAGAATATGTTCCTTCTTATCCAAGATTTGAATAGGAATCTCTTCATACGTTAAATCTTCTGCTATTTCGTCCGGTTCTAACTCAATAAAGTGGTTCGGGTCTTTCTCATATTTACGTAACATGGATATATGAAAAATGTTATGAACACGAGACATACTTGGTGGTAAAGCGAGTCTATAAGCCACAGTAGGCTTATAGTTCCTACTTAATCGAGTATTTCAAATAGACCAATTAAATCGAGGGTTGAGATTTCCTCTCTTCATCGATTCTTGCTTCTAGAATAACGCCCTCTTGAACCTTCTTCTGCACATTCATCAGCTCTGAGTATGTAGCTTAAGCAGCTTTAACTTTATCGATTAAAGTCGATTCTACTCATATATTCACTATCTTCACGTGGGTCTCTAGAGTCTTTAACTCTATCTTCATCATTTGTAAGTTATACGAAATGGGTTTTTGTGTTAACAACATCGCACTCGTAAACGCATGCGATCTTCTACTCAATGCGTCAGCCACCATGTTCGCTCTTCCACCATGATATTGAATGGTATAATCGTAATCTTCAACAGCTCGAGCCAACTTCTTTTGCGCATTATACGTTCGTTTTGGTTGAAAAAAATATTTAAGGGTTTTAGAAATGGGTTTTGTACTAGGGTCAATACAAAATTCGATTTCACGCTCTAGGGGTAGGCTAAGAAGTCTTCAGAAATACATCAAGAAATTTATTAACGATAGAAATATCATTCAAAACTGTGACCCTCATCCAAGACTTGGATAGCACGTCACATTGATACCTATCAACTTGCCACTGTCATTCACAACGTCCCCTACGAAAAGTTCGGCTTCGGTGCATTCCAAATAAGGAAGTTACCAGCGAAAGGCTCATGCCTCTTTACGTATGGCTTAATATAACAGTGATTAACTTTAGTGGTTTGGTTTCTTGAATTCGTATAACAGGTTGGTTAGGAATATGAAAGCTAACAACCTTACAAAAAGCATGATGAGTAGTTAACCAATCGATTCCTAAAATCGCATCAAAGGCCAATATTTTCAAAGAAATAAGATCGACAGGTAACGTGCGGTTACCGATTTGAATCAAACAAGACTTATAAACCGTGGATGTAATGAAGGTTTCTCCCAACAGAGTTTCAATAGATAAATCAAAGTTTAATTTCTCCAGAGTCAAATTTAAACGTTGAGCGCAAGTAGGAGAAATAAAGGAATGAGTAGAACCGGTATTAAATAAATTATAAACTTCGCTAGAGTTTATGATTAGCTTACCTGTGATCACCTCGTTTGGATTCCTTGTTTTTTAGGAGGTTACGACAAACGCTCTCCCTTGAACTACCGGTTTTGTCTTGTTGGGGACACCCTTGGATGCCTCCATCCCAGCTGGACTCGACTTTGGTGCACGACAAAATCGGGCTAGGTGACCTTCTTTTCCATAATTATAACATGGTTTGGACTGTAACGTGCAGTTTGGACTTATGTGTCCTTCCCCTCCACATTTGTAACATACGACTAGCGGTCGTTCTCCTTCCTTAATAGCGGGTGCTGATGCTGACGTCTTTCCATCTTTGCTAAACCTTATCTTCTTGAACTTTCCACTCCTATTGTCTTGGCCATGATTACCACCGAAGTGGTTATCATTTCTGGCATGTTGATTCCCTCCACGTTTGTTGTCACCGCTTCAATGACTGCTACCACTGGTATTATCGACTTGTCGGCTGCTCTCTCTTGGTTGGGTTGACTCATTATCGTGCTCCAATAACTGAGCTCTATTCACAACATCTGAATACAAACACAGTTTATGAGAGATAAGGTATTGACGTATCTCGGGTTTCAAACCTCTTAGAAACATACGCATCATTCTCTTTTCATTATCAACCAAGTGGGATGCAAACCGTGACAACTCGGCAAACTTAGCTTCGTATTGCACCACCGTTATATTGTTTTGTTCAAGCTTGATGAACTCCACCTCCTTCATGTGACAAATACTTTCAGGAAAGTACTTGTCGTTGAACAATTCTTGGAACTTCTCCCAAGACATCTTCAGTGCGGCAGGTTGAGTACGCTTTATAGATTCCCACCAGTAATCTACCTCTGGACGCAACATGAAGGTGGCAAAGGGAACCTTTTGTTCCTCGGAGCATCCCAAGACATCGAATATCTTGTTGATCTGCTTTATCCACGTCTCCGCCTTAAGTGGTTTTGGCTCTCCAAAAACTCCGGTGGTCCCAGCTCCTTGAACTGCTTAGCGATGACCGTTCGAGAGTTGTCAGTGTTTCCACCTGCATTTTGGACAGGAGCCGTTCTCGCCTGATGTTGTATGAATTGAATAAAACCTCTGAACATCCCATCGTTCACCATTTCATCGGTGTTATTATTTTAATGAGGATTATTGTCTTCCTGTTGCACATTACCGTGGGCATTGATCATTGGTGACTCAACGGTCTCATGTGCTTCATTGCTTATCTCAACATTTTTGGATGCCATTTTCAAATACTGCCACAAAACAAAGGTTAATTAACATATCACATATTAACTCTATACTCTAACCGACCAATTAAATACCAAATAAACTTAGGTAGGTCATACTAGTGAAGGAATTCCCCGTCTCTCCCCTCCTAGTTCTTGTCTCACATCTCAGCCAGGGATCATATCCCTAAGCTTTGATACCAACTGTGACGCCCCCAAAATAGGTATACATCACCCATCTTGGGTCGTCAGATACAAGGTACTGAATACAAATACAAACTAAATATACAACAGTCGTGTGAAATACGACAAAACATAATCTAAGAGTTTTAATAAGAATATTGTCATCTAGACAATATCCACACTCAAAGGGATCCTCAATACATTTATTGTCACACTATTTAACAGAATAGTGAGGACTACTAATACTATCATCTAGACTGTCACTCCGTTCCCCGACTAGTCCCGGCTACATTCTCATTTCCTGAAGAGAACAATGAAAGAAAGGGGTGAGCTCAACTAGCCCAGTAAGAAATATTATGACTAAGATAATGTAGAATAAATTATCATTAGTCTTCAACAATGTTAAACTAATAAAATACAATAAACATAAAGTTTAACTGCAGCAGAATAAGCAATCCATTAGAAGAGTCAAGTAGAGCATGATATCTACTATCTTCTATGATTTAAAATGTTTTCATCAATTTTTATCGCTGAGACTCAGCTTAATAAATAAATCACATCATCGAGTCATCCCTGCTTTACGGGCCAAGGATATTCATTAAATTATCAATGGTCATGACTATACCGAATAATCCCTGGTCATAATCATACCAAAAACTGTCCATCAATACACTACAGACCACTGAGAACTTTTACCACATCATTTATAACATTACATGTCATGATTATACCGAATAATTCCTAGTCATAATCATACCAAGTCCATCTATGCACGTAAGCCAAAGTTGACTTTCATCACAATATAAGCATAAGGATGATGATAATGACATAATAATTCAATAAAACAAGTTCAAGAATAAATTTTAAAGATTTATAAGTTAATTTATCCTGAACTCAATAATGTCCAAATTGTCAACATGATCTTCGCTTTGTGGAGTAAAATTCAAGAATGCTCGTAAGAATATTTCCATGAAAAGATACTGGATGAAGCGCAAATATCAAGGATATTCCACTAATTTCATGGAGTATAGAAGCCAAAATTCTAACCAAATGAGTATCATAGAATATATGAAACTGCAATGGATTTTCACCCGCCATGCGGTAATCCACGTAGTAGATCATTTCCACAATTTAATATGAAATGAATATGAAGGGTCATTCACCATGCATGTGGTAATCTACATAGATAGGTTATTCCAAAAGAATAATAAGGAATGGAATAATAGAAGAATTCACCATGCATGCGATAGACCACACAGACAGGTTATTCCAACAAAATAATAAATAATGGAACCAGGTCATGCGTAAACGCACAGACAGGATATTCCAACAGAATAATAATAATGGAACCAAGTCATGCTTAAACACACAAACATGATATTCAAACAAAATAATAAAGAATGGAATAACAAAAGACTTCACCAGGCATGCGATAGACCGCACAGACAGGTTATTCCAACAGAATAATAAATAATGGAACCAGGTCATGCGTAATACGTACAGACATGATATTCCAACAGAATAATAAAGAATGAAATAACAGAAGAATTTCACTATGTATGTGGTACCTCGCATATACAGGTTATTTCAACATAATAATAAAGAATGGAATACATGAAGAATTTCACCATGTATGCGGTACTTCGCATATACAGGTTATTCCAACTGAATAATAAGGAATAGAATAACAGAAGTTCTCTTCATGAATACGAAAGAAGAAATAGCCCTTACCTTATAAAGAAGAGTACTCCGACGGGTAGGGCGGGGATATATTTGAAGAAAACATGCACTACGCTCAAAGCTTCTTAAAACTCTAAAGAAATACGCTCAAGATTATAGAAGAGAATTATCTGAATATCTGGTGTGATTTCAATTCTAACTAAGCATCCTATTTATAGGAAAATAGAAAGGATACTATGAAATAAAATATAATATATATATATATATATATTATTTAAAATCTAATAAAACAATTAACTTTATAAAAGTATTCTGTTTTATATAAAAAGATTTTACTATGCAAACACTATACAGTACTATGCAAATACTATGCATAATAAAATATATTATATTCTAATTATTGTCTAATAAAACAAATAACTTTATAAAAGTATTCTATTTTATATAAAAAGCTTTTCTGTTTTATTACAATAATAATTCTAATAAAAAATTATATAATATATATATATATATATAAACTTCCGTGACTTCATAAAAAGACACCTCAATATATTTAACAACATTTATCATCATTATTATAATTCACAATATTAATCGACCAGGTCGTTCCTAGGAAAGAGGGGGCTTTCCAATAAGGATTTCTCCCTATTGGCGCGCAATTAGGTGACCAAACCTCTCCTTGGCAGAACTTCTAGACATCATTAATATTGTAGATAATAATATTCATAAGTTTATTATCTCAATTATTAATTTAATAATATATAAAATATCGACAATAATTGAATCAAATAACGTGAGATACTATGCAACAATTCATCGAAAGTAATAATTGAAAAAAGCGAGTGACTTCTCACGTAAGCATCAATAATCAATACTGGTGTGCTACTATGCAACCACGCCATTATCTTGTACTTTAACAAGGGTGTTTCAACAGTTAATGGTAAAACTTCCACCGTTATTTTCATAAAAATATTTTTGTCGTTTTCTCAATCTGACAATAATTTCGTTGTGGGCTCCACCAATGATTGTGCCGTCGTAAGAATAATTTCTGTTAAAACGAATATTCCCCGACCAATTGAATATTATAAAACAACTTGCATACTTTTCAAAATTTCTAAATATTACCCACAACTATAACATTATATCAAATTTACTCCATAATATTCAAAAATGATATTTATTGAAAATTCATCTTTATTCATAAAAGTTGGGGTCTTACAGCATGTGTTCTTGAATTTGTGAATGAAGAATCTTGATGAATGTTAAGGTAGAGATATGCTTGACATCGTATGTAATCGGATAAAGGACTTAAGCTTAAACCTTCTTCAATTATAATTTGCATAGAGATATAGTGAGTTAGTTGATTAACGTGTTTAACTTGTTTCTATCTAATTTATGGATTTGAGTTAATACGATATTAGTACATCGAGAGGTGGCTAGTGCTACATTCATTTTCTTGATTAACAAACTGGGATAGTGAATTAAACTGGAATAATGGTGTAAAAATCAGAGTAAAACTTAGGGTGAAGTTGTAAGCCTAATTCTCCAATAATTATTTGAAATTTTAGTTTTTAATATTTGTGATTGTTTTGTGATCTTAGTATTTTTAATAATTTAGTTTTAATAATTTTAATCATTAATTTGGATAGTTTAAGAAAATTAGGATTAATAAGAAACTGATAATTGTGAGGTTAAATTCTTACTAAATTTTCTCTGTGGGAACAATACTCTACTTACTATTATATTGCTTGTTGACCACGTATACTTGCGTGTTGTGCGTAATTAGATTTTACCCAACAAGACCCTTAGGGTATAGGTGTAATAAATTATACATGGAGTTAATGTATGATCAACAAAGAATCTACTGCTTCTAATAAAAGAAGAGAATGCCCTATGTGATTCAATAAATGACAACCTAATAGTCCTTGGCCAAGGCAGAATGAAATTAGAAATGAGTTTCTATTTTGTATTATTTAGAGTTGTGCATTTAAGAATCAAAATACATATAATTAAATAAAATAAGAGTTGACAGTAATTCCATATTTTATATTTAATTGAGACATTGTATGGTAGAAGAATTGAATTGTACGGTAACTATTTACTCAAAGATTCTTTTATGATTAATGTTGAAATCTATATTATCTAGAAAGTCATTGATCGCTAAGGAGCCTTATCCTTATTGTAGAATAAATGTTATTTATTTAATTAAATTATTAAATTAATTTATTTATTTAAATAAGATTAGAATTGTTCTAATTGATTTATTCACAATCGATTTAATATAGAGAACCTAAAGGGTCACACCTTAAAAGGAAGAATATTTATTTAAGAAGCAAATATCATAATCGTAATAATAAGTTAAGTATATTTAATTTAAACTATGGTGATAGAATAAATTAAATAGCTTAATATAATATTTTAGAAATATTAAATATAAATTAATAAGATGAGTCTTATTATTATTATTATTATTTAATTTCTAAAGGAGTTTGGGAATTAATTAAAAAAGTACTATCATATATTCCTAATAAGATTAGGAGACTAATTAATTAAAAGAGTTTAACTAATTATTCTTAATAAGACTGGGAGTCTAATAAATTAAAGGAGTTTAACTAATTAATATAAAACTCAATTCCTTAATTGTTAAGAAGGGTTGCCTAAATCTATAAATAAGAGGAGTCTTATTATGGATGAGGGTGGTTGATGTTTTTCACAACATATATAAATAACAATTTCAAGAGTTGGGAGAGTACACTTTTTCTATAGAGTTAGAAAAACTAGGCTTTTGCCAAACACCCATCTTCTTCCTTGGGGGATCACCTCTAAAGGTCAAACACTTGGGTGGCTAACATTGATCAAAGGAAAAAATCAAACTCGGTGGATTCAAGTTGAACGTGAAAAGGATTTGGAGGTGAACTTGTACCTGAGGAAGCTCGAATCTTCAAGGGTATAATTCATGTTCTTCATCTTTTCGTTTAATTAATAATTGTGTGTCAACATCGGGATTTTTATTTGTCCCTTTCGTTCTTGTCTTTTGGTGTTCTCATTTTTTAGGTGAGATTTGTTTGAAAAAATAAGTTTGAAAAGGTCCGGCATGTATATTGTGACACCCACAAATCTGGGTACTCCATTCCCATAAGATTTGGTGTTCACTATCCAAAACCATTACATCTAACTACCCATCATAAAGGATAAAGACATAATTTAAATAAATTAAACAATAATCTTTCCCATTAAAGGGTTATATCATCCCAAAAGAAAACATCCCAGGTAATCTAACCTTAAATTATTACATAAGTCTGTAGAATACATCATAAAATAAAACAAGTCTTATAACACAAAACATTTAAATAGATTCAATAAATCTTCAACACTTGGACATCTTGCCCTTTCCTTTGCTAGTAGATGGTTCATCGACTTTCTCAACTTTAGATGCAGTATTAAATGCAAGAGTGACCAAACAATTGCTCACTGATATAGCGAGTAGTAATGATAACAACATGAGAATGAACAACGAGTGCTGAACAATAATGAACTTGTTCTATGAATCAAAATAGAGAACAAGTTCAAACTTTAATATCCACGGGTCTTAAGAACACGAACTATGTCTCCGGTATTTAGGTATTATTACCTCAAACTTAACAGTCATTTAGACTATACAGACTCTTCTTAACGTACTTAGGGGGATCAGCACTTTGTACCATGTATTGTGCACAAACATCTAAACGTTACACGTACAAAATCCCCTATATTAAGGTTGTTTGTCTCAGTTTGGATTTGGAACTTCCGCACTAAAGAAAGTTTAGTTTGGAACTAGCTTATCAGTGTTTATAGAATTTTAGAACACTATTCAATTATAGATTAATTTAATCAATAAGAGTTTGTTTACTACTTGAAGGTTTAATACAAGAATGTATAACTGAACAAGGCTATCAAAGTCAAAGATCAGATATCAACAATATATAATTGAATAAACATGATACACATGCAAAGTACTATATTCAAAGAATTAGAACAATCTCCTTTGAATCAATGTATTAGAACAATATACGTTTTGAATAATAATAACAAGAAATGGGAATGTGAAAATCATTCGATGTAACGAATTAGGTTACAAGAGCTTATTCAATCGTACAAAGGGATAGAATCAATAGTCTTGATCAATAAAAGTTTAAGAACTTGCATTCATTAATAAAAGAATGAAGTTAGAAAGCTTGCTCAATAAAAGTTTAGGATAAGAAACTTGCTCAATGTAAAGAGGTAAGGTTTAGAAACTTGCCTTGTATGTAAGCTACACAAGTATAATATTCGCCAATTACCCTACATATATCATTGAAATTGCAACAACAATTAGTTGTATGAATATTAGCTTTAGGGGTTTAAACCATCATTTAGGTCATAACCCTAACCTAACATCTAACCATGTTGGTTAACACCCTAACGAATCTAAAATCACACAATAATCAACATAAACCTTATCATTTATATTTAACTTTTGAAAACATCACATTTGGTTTCATTTCATAACTAATTTAAATAATCACCTAAAATCTTTACACTTTGTATTACACCACATTAAAATATGTTATTTGAGTCCACATTATGTGTTAACATCATTAACATGCTTGCCAAACTAGATTAAGTCCACTAATTATGACCTACAAACAAGCAGATTTCACTGCTTAGGCTCAGACACAAGGCCTTGTGCATTGTCCCAAGCCTTGCATGCCGCCAAATTGCTATTTGGTGCTCGTTTGAAGAAAACCAACGATGAAAATTTGCTCCATTTTACTGTGTGGTGTGGTACATTGGCACATAATGACATGTAAACCGCAAGAACAACTAACTCATTCTAAGACTCACCCAATTCAACCCAATTTCTACTGAAATCACCACACTCAACTTCTAAAACTTTTTAATAACATAGTTACACATGCTATACATAATTCTATATACAAAAACATTACATATACACAATTTTGAGGAATCAAAACCATAGTTTTGCCAATTTCATCAATTTTCACACTTTTAGCGAATTCGATCACCACGTACGAATTCGTTACTTAGCCAATTAACACGATTTAAACTACGCCGCTTTCGTTTCTTCACATACTAACACAATCCAACCTCAATTTACAGATTATAACACATATAGGACATGAAATTTTGTACTTTCTAAAGATAATTTTTATGTAAAAACACTGTTATATACTTTTCTTCCTACAAACCAAATTACATGAATTTTTATCATCAAACAACACTCACATGTGATGATTAACAGAGTATAAACCCTACATACATGTATATGTATCAATTCAATACAATTATCAATAGAAATTTCAAACATAAGAGTTAAAAATTAGAATAGGTTATACCTTATTCTTAGATTGTTGGCTAGCAAAAGATGATAGAAATCCTTCCCAAAACCCTTCTTCTCCAATTCTCAATATCACTGAGTTTTTTTTTCTCTCTTCTTCCAAGCTCTCCCTCAAAACTCTACTCTTAAGCCTTAGGAGAATAAGACGCGAAAAAAAGAAAATAAACTGATATGGCTTATTACTCACATACTCTTTCAGTTAAAAAAACAAAAAAGCGTCAGTTGAATAAGCTAAAGGCCACAAGGCCTTGTTTGACTACCACTTAATCCACCAAACTAGATTATTTTAATAATATTTATATTATATAGTTACTACTTGTCTCACTTTAGTTAATTTAAATAACTTATAATAGTAATTATAATAATTATATATCTAATTTAAATTACTAAATTAGACTTAAACATAACTTTATTTAATTTACTTATTTTCTTTAATATTAAAAAATTCATTTAATTTAATTATTTTCATTAAATTAAGTCCTCAAATAATAAAATTACCATTCATTAATTTAGTTAGCACATATACTCAACTAAATTATTACATCACAATTCATCACATATTTATTTATCTCAATAAATAAATTATTTAAATATTTATTTAATTCAATAAATATTTAAATTAAATTACAAATTTCTTGATCGTTACATCCTTCCCTCCTTAAAAGGATTCTTTCCCTAGAATCACAACTCAAAAAATTTATTCGTTACATTCTTCCCTCCTTAACAAGATTCTGTCCCCAGAATTGTTATACAAGATCAAGCAAACATTTGAGGATAATTCTTCATCATAACGCTTTTAAGTTCCCACGTAGCTTCTTCAGCATTGTGGTTCCTCCAGATTACCTTAACATAAGGTATCACCTTATTCCTCAGTACTTGCTCTTCTCTGCCAAAACTTTGAATAGGGACTTCTAAATAGGACAAATCTTTCTCAAACTGTAAGGGCTCATATTCTATAACATGGTTATAGTCAGGCTTATATGGCCTCAATACTGATACGTGAAAAATATTATGAATATGCTCCAACTCCTGAGGTAAAGCTACCTCGTACGCCACTTCACCAACTCGTTGAAGCACTTCAAAAGGTCCTATAAACCTAGGGCTTAATTTCCCCTTCCAGGGAGACACTTTCAAGAAAACATAACTACCGACATCGAATTTCTGATTTTATCGATGTTAATCGGCATACTTCTTCTGTCTATCCTGAGAAGCTATCAATCTCGCTCGAATAACCTTGATGAACTCGGTAGTCTGTTGTACCAATTATGGACCCAATAGCTGACGTTCGTGTGACGCCCCCAAAACTTGTATACATCACCCATCTTGAGTCGCCAAATACACGGTACAAAATACAAATACAAACTTAATTATACAACCATCGTGTAATATACGACAATACATAAACTGAGAGTTTTAATAGGAATATTGTCATCTAGACAATATCCACACTCAAAGGAGTCCTCATTACATTTATTGTCACACTATTTAACATAATAGTGAGGACTACTAATGCTATCTTCTGGACCGTCACTCCTTTCCAAGACTCGTCCCAGCTATATTCTCATTTCCTGAAGAGAACAGTGAAAGAAAGGGTGAGCTCAACTAGCCCAGTAAGAAATATTATGACTAAGATAATGCAGAATAAATTATCAATAGTCTTCAACAATGTTAAACTGATAAAATACAATAGACATCAAGTTTAACTGCAGCGGAATAAGCAATCCATTAGAAGAATCAAGTAGAGAATAAAACCTACTATCTTCTATGATTTAAAAATGTTTTCATCAACTTTTATCGCTGAGACTCAGCTTAATAAATAAACCACATCATCGAATCATCCCTGCACTATGGGCCAAGGATATTCATTAAATCATCAATGGTCATGACTATACCGAATAATCCCTGGTCATAATCATACCAAGTCCATCTCTGCACATAAGCCAAAGATATACAACAATAAAACCAATAATCAACAATCCATCTTTGCACGTAAGCCAAAGATATATAATTCAATAAACAACAGTCCCTCTTCGCACGTAAGCCAAAGATAACTTTCATCACCATATAAGCATGAGGATGATAACAATGATATAAGAATTAATCAAACTAAAACAAGGATAAATATTAAAGACTTTAATTTTATCCAAATATTATTCATCACGTAAATAACTCATAATCTAATATTGTTAATATTATAACAATATTTTAATCACCTCTTAAACTTATAAACAATTTATTTCAATTATTTACACTTTATCAAATAATGCATTTAATCATTCAAAAATGCCATACTCGTAAGATTTCATCACCAATGATCAAATCCCTTATCAACAATCTACATATACCTTATATAGGATTTCCAAGCCATATAATCCTATTTTCCAACTTTGTTACTTCACATAACATATTTAACTCATATGTTCGTAACTAAACCATTTTCATGAAAAATACCAAATCAGTTCCAAATATATTTCTTTTCTGGGATTTAACATAATATAGTCCCATAAAGAACATATATTTTTCTCAGAATTTTTAAAATTTATTTTCTATTTTTCAAAAATTAATTTCTAATTAATTCCTTAAGAAATTAGCTACCTCAAGTTTAACTCCAAAAATTCCCAAATCTTGGCAGGATCTTACACATGTTAGCGTGAGTCTCCAGTTTAAATTTCATGGTCATCGGAGTTATAGAACTCCGGTTATAGTGTTTTTCGTCGAAAAACCTAAATATTGAAATGGTCATAACTTGCTTATTTTAAGTCGGAATAAGCTCATTTTTGGACAGAAGGTTTTTTATGTTAGGTTTGTAATATTCAAGAATGCAATCAAATTGCATAAATTAAGTGGAAGCGTGTAAAAATCAGAGTTTTAAAATTTTTACAAACCATATACCCGGATCACCCTTTATGCACAATTATTAATTAAACGAAAAGATATGAAGAACATAGAATCATACCCTTGAAGATTCGAGCTTCCTCAGGTACAAGTTCACCTCCAATCCTTTTCGCGTTCAACTTGAATCCACCGGGTTTGGTTCCTTCCTTTGATCAACGTTAGCCACCCAAATGTTTGGCCTCTAGAGGTGATCCACCAAGGAATAATAAAGATTCAAGAAAATGGGTGGTTGGCTAAACCCTAGTTTTTCTATCTCTATAGAAAAAGGCGTACTCTCCCAACTATTGAAATTATGTCGTAGTTTTGATATCTGATATAAGACTCCTCTTATAAAGATATCAGGTAACCTTATTTAATAAAATAAGGTATTATTTAATTAAACTCTTTTAATTAAATGGGCTCCCTAATCTTATTAGGGATAATTAATTAAACTCCTTTAACTAATTTTCCCTCCTAATCCTATTAGGAATAAATGAGAGTACTTATATTAAATTAATTTCTAAACTCTTTTAGAAATTAAAATAATAATAATAATTGTAATAATATTAATAAGACTCCTCTTATTAATTTATATTTAATATTTCTAAAATATTAAAAATAAATATTAAGCTATTTAATTTATTCTATCACCATAGATTAAATTAAATATACATAACATATTATTATGATTATGCCATTAACTTCTTAAATAATTATTCTTCCTTTTATGGTGTGACCCTTTAGGTTCTCCATATTAAACCTAAGTTATGAATAAATCAATTAGAACAATTCTAATCTTATTTAAATAAATAAATTAAATAATTAATTTATTTAAATAAATAATATTTATTCTACAATAGGGATAAGCCTCCTAGCGATCAACGACTTTTCAGATAATATAGATTTTAACATTAATCATTAAAGAACCTTTGAGTAAATAGTTACCGCATAATTCAATCCTTCCACCATACAATGTCCCAATTAAATATAAGACATGGAATTATGTCAAGTCTTATTTTATTTAATTATATGTATTTCGACTCTTAAATGCACAACTCCAAATAATGCAAATTAGAAAGTCCTTTCTAATTTCATTCTCGCTTGCCAAGGACTCTTTGGGTTGTCATTTATCGAATCAAATAGGACATTTCTCTTCTTTTAATAAGTGGTAGATTCTTTATTGATCATACATTATCTCCATGTACAACTTATTATACCCAAGCATACCCTTTGATATACCCTATGGATCTTAAGGAATAAGTCAAAGTATAACTCATCATACACAAGATACTATGATGATCTCAAGTCCAAGGATTACTTGTACTACTATCACTACAAGAATTTCTATTGACAGGCAAATAAAACTCCATTAGGTATTTCTTAGCGAGCCACGTTCAGTGAACTTATTCTCTAATAAGCACCTACATACTTGCTTTAGTGTCTCCACACAAATGATCATGAGATCAATCATCCTCATCCAATGAGCAAGCAACGTATGTACCAATCTATCCGGATTCACTAATCCCCAATTTAGTAATCCAATGATTGGGAACTATTTTAGTTTTAAGCTTTCTAAGAATTTAGATCTCATTAGAATGATCATCATCATTATTCTAAAAGCATTGCTTAAAACTATGGGTTTATCACATATTATAAAACAGCATCATGTAGATAATTAAAAGCCTTTAATAAATTAATACTTTTTATTATTAATAAATGAATAAGATTGTTACAAAGTATATGCTTTATCATCAAACATGATTGGCTTGTGTGCATATTACTTTCAATCTCCCACTTGCACTAAAGCCAATCGCCATTGTATCTTATACTCTTCTTCTCTAAGTGACGATTATCCTGCTGTTGGATAAGCTTTAGTTAATGGATATGTAATGTTGTTCTTGAGAGTCCACCATCTCTATAGTGATTTCCCATCTTTCAATGATTCTAATAATCAAATGAAAGTGCCACAACACATGTTTAGATCCAAGATGAGACTTAGGAACTATTCCTAGTTACGTAATGAACTTTAATCCAAACAATCAACTTCTTGAAACTTCATTTATAGCTATATACTTTGTCTTTATCACTAAACCAAAGAACTCTTTCTTTGTTTGGAACCTTTCCAATTCTTCGCACCTTGTTCAAGATAACACTTTACCTTAAAGTGGATTTTCTGTCATCTTGGTCTGTCTGAAAAACTTGAATCTGTTAAGCCCTCTAGTTTTAATTAAGACCCACAATGAATATGATCACATCCTTAGTGCCGGTTAAGCACTTTAAGATGTTTTTCACTGACTCATAGTGAACTTCTTCATAATATGACTGATCAACATCAGGTCTCGTATATTTCATTGCATACATGATTGTCACTCATGCGACCTCTCTTTTCAGGAGTCTGTGGGGACTATTAGGAGAGATACACTCCAAGGGCTCATCAACATGAGACATCCCATGGAGTTTGCCATGCTAAACGACTTTAGCGTCAAATGAATATACGTTCCTTGGGTTAAGTCGAGCATCCTCTTGTATCTATCTATATAGATTTTATCCCCAATTAAGATACTCTTCCCAAACCATTCATGGAGGAATGTTTAGACAATTTTATCTTTACTGATTGTAGCATTAGTATGTCATTTCTTATCCGTAGTATATCAACATATAATACTAGGAATGTCACGACTCTCCCACTGACCCTTTTGTACACACTAGAACTCTTACCTCATCGTATGTAACTCTGGATCATCATCTTCTATGATGCGTACCTCATCATCATCATCCATGATGAATCCATACCTCCTAGGTATCTTGATGCACTATTCGATTTACGATTCGATTTGTGGTACAATAGGTCTATCTATAGGTTCCTCTTATTTGACTTATAGTGTTTTGTGGTTCTTGAACTCTTCAAGATCTATTATCCTCCCACTAGCCCTTTCTATGATAAACACCTTTATCCTAGAAGGAAGCATGTTTTGCAATAAACACCTTTTTCTAAGTATGATTATAGAACATTTACCCTAAACTTACTTTAGGATGTCCCACAAATCTGTATTTGTCAAATCTTGTCCCAAGCTTATCCTTTGAAACCGTTTCACATAAGTTGGACAACCCCTTATCTTAACATACTTAAGATTAGGAATCCTCCTTGTCCATAACTTTTATGGAGTCTTAAATGGATTTTGAGGTTACCTTTTTGTAGATATGCGTACCATTTCTAGGACATGATCCTGAAGGATCTTTGGAATGTCGATAAAATTATTTTGGACCGCACCATGTCCAACAAAGTACGATTTTTCATTCAGATACATCAATCAATTAACGCATCGGGATGTGTCCATTATGAGAAAACCATTTGAGATGATCTAGAAACTTATTGCACAAGTATTTATTCCTTGATCTAATCAAAGAATCTTAATACTTTTCCAATTTGTTTCATCAATTCTTTGAACCTTTCAAATAATTCACAATTGTATTTCAATAAATACACACATTCAACTCTTTGAATGATCATCTCCTTTTCTTATACTAGTTTGTTCAATTTGCAAAATAATTTTTACATAAGTCAAGTATACAAAATCCATTAAGTGATATTCCAAATTCTATACAAAACATTATTATTATAAATAGAACAACAATTGTTCTTAATTATAATACAAAAGATTTCATTGTCCAACAATAAAATGGAAATAATATTTTAACAAGAAATCGGAATACAATAACAACTTATTGACTTAATAGATTTGCCCGTAGGCATTGCTAAACTATTAGTTTCTATGGCTAATATGGCAACCTTTGCTACATTTCCCACACATAGGATTACTTATATTTGTTTAGCTTTCTACTTCTACTTGGTCCCTTCATAAATCTATATTTATGATAACCAAAGTCGGTATCCAATACCCAAGTATAACCTTGACTTAAAGAAAAATTTATTTCAATCATGAACAAAAATTGTATTGTAACCGAAACTTCACTAAGATTCTTTGGTTAGCCTCTGCAAGATGCTTCTCACAGTTTCTTTCCAGTGTCCAGGCTTATTGCAGTGGAAGCAAACTCCTTTGCTATCCGTATCAGTTTTGTTCTTATTTTCCTTTGTTTTTGCCTTTCTATATACCTTCTTTGAATCGTTCTTCTTTTCAGAAGATCCTTTGGCCCCTACCAGTAAGACTTGGTCTTTCTTGGTTGGAAAGTGACTCTCAATATTTTTCAACATGTTAAGCAAATCAACGAAACTGATATCTAGCTTGTTTATATGAAAAATTCACAACAATTGTGAAAGGAGTCCGGGAGTGAGTGCAAGATCAAATCTTGGCTCAACTCTCCATCCATGACAAAACCAGTTGTCCTAATTGATCAATCAAATTGATAATGTTAAGAACTTTTTGTCTCTACTATAGTGTCATTGGCCATTATAGATCGGAAGAGCTCCTTAGATATCTGATATCTATCAGTCCTACTTTCTTCACCATCAACTACTTGATGTGCAGGAATATAGTAGGAGCATCCATAGTTTCATCGATTTGAAGCTCGTTACTTTCATGGATGCGAGCATGATGCATTGAGCCAATCTGTACATCATCTTGCCACTTTCTAAAAGTCGCAATCTCTTCCTCGGAGGCATTATCTCGCAACCATTGCGAGGATAGGCGATAGGACATAAGATAGCTTTTCAAACTATGAGAACTATTCTCAAATTCCTTAACCAATCCGTTTAATTCGGTCTGATTAAATAACATCTAATATGTTTCGCAGTGATAGTAATTAAGACATTGTAAAATTCTTTAAATGAATTTGTAATTAACAACATTTTAACATACATTCATTTATTAATTACCAAAATAATTTAGGTCTTGTTTTAAATTGGTATCTCCCACTATTTTCTTCAAACTATATTACCCTCACTTATATAGTTCGGCAAAATCTAATTAAAGATTTGCTAGTGAGAATAAGGATCCCATTTCAAATGTATATAGTCTTGTGGTGACACAACAAACTATATATAAATAAATAGGTAGACAACTTTTGTCAATTACATCAACTATGCAATTCTTTTTCTTTTGCCTCTTAGATTATTTTGATCAAGTGGTGGCACATCCGAATCAAAATTATCCAAGTTAAGTCCGACCTAGCACTCCATATATTCAAAAAAGAAAAATATCATCCTTGTGGTGACACAACAAAACAATATTGTTCAATTTTCTTTATAAGCATCAAATGTGATAAATTAACATCTTAAATACTTAATACTTGCCTTGTGGTGACACAACAAACTCATATTAAATATTTAATACTCTATTAATTTTATCATGCTAGAAGACGACGTTCGATATTCCAAATATCTTTGAACGCTTAGGACTTAATATAAAAATTGAGGGGTTTGTTATTAATTTGTCTCATCTTGTTTAGCGCGCATGCACATATATATATAAAATACGCGTCATATTAATGAACATGCGAATCATGTTTGCATAATATATAATATATATAGTATAAGCATGCACATATAGAATACTATATTATACCCGAATTGATTACGGACTTTTATTCTAGTTTGGTTCACTAGAGCCACCAAGTGAACCAAAAGGTCAAACCCTAGGGGTGCAAGAAATAATATTTAAATATAACTATTACATTTAAACCCGGGCTCCATTACAAACGGGTCTTCAAGCGCTCCTTGCTCCTTGATCTCCAATTTTTCAAAATTAATTCTAACTATTCCTATTACAAAACTATTTAAAATAAATAGAAACCTTGATCGTGATCAAGGGAAGTACATAGAGAGAGATAGAATTTACATTAAGAAAAATTAGAGAAGACGAATACGCAGACCCCATTTAATAAAACCCATACATTCATGCATCCAACTAAAATAAAATCCAATCACATCGTCAATAGTCCATAATCAATCCCATTTATTATCATACACATCACCATATGTATCAATAAATAACATTCATCTTATGAATAATAAACATTTAATATATATATTGATATCATTTAATGGGCAAATTTAGTTAGTATAAAATCTAATTTTGAATCAAAATAAACTCCTTTATTTTAATCCAAATATAAATCAAAATAAAACTATTTTATTTTAATTTATCCAATTTTGAATAAAATAAACTATTTTATTTTAATCAAAATCTTTAATCAAAATAAACTCCTTTATTTTAATTAATTATGGAATCCAATTCCATGTACAAAAAAATTATTAAAGGAAACACGGATTATCTTTCCTATTCACAAATAAACTCCTTTATTTTGAATAATATGAAATCTTATTTCATATCTAAATAAACTCCTTTATTTAAGGAAAGACTGATTTTTTTCCTATTCACAAATAAACCTTTTATTTTTGAATAATATGAAATCTAATTTCATATCAAAATAAACTCCTTTATTTAAGGAAAAATAGAATCCAATTTCAACTCCAATTAGTTATCATGAAATCCAATTCCAACTCTAATTAGTTAGCATGAAATTCTAATTTTAAAATTAAAATAAACCTTTTATTTTAAGATTAAAATAAACTTATTATTTTAATTATAAAATTATTATATATATATATATAATATATAACTAAACCTTTATTAGTTAATATATATATATATATATATATATATATATAATATAAGTAAAACGTTTTAAATATATATATATATATATATATATATATCATTCCTTGATTTCCGTCAGGCTTTATTGCTTCACGTCACGGACTTTTCTTGTTTCATGTGATTATCGGTCTGCAGCTTTAGGATTATCATATATATAATATATTCTTATACCACTATGATTCCTGTAACATGTAAAAGGCTTCTGCCGAATTTTAAAAAGTTTAATTATACTCCAAGCACGCGAACAATCTCAGCTGTACTTCCTCCATCATCGGAAACAGGGAGAACATGTGCAACACGAGTTGTCAATTTCTTAAGCTCTTCCACAACACCATTGAAGGCCGTTCCACATAACGGGGTCCCAAGACAACTGTCCGCCATTGTCCCGCGGAATTTTCCAATTTAAAACAGCTTTCGCCTTTTTTTTTTCTTTTATAAAATAAATTTTATACAACAAATTATGCCCAATTAAATTGTTCTAAACACATATCAATATACATATCAAATTAAAACAATTAATAATTCGCATAATGGTTTGGCTTTGATGCCACTGTTAGGTTTGTAATATTCAAGAACGCAATCAAATTGCATAAATTAAGCGGAAGCGTGTAAAAATCAGAGATTTAAAATTTTTACAAACCATATACCCGGATCACCCTTTATGAACAATTATTAATTAAACGAAAAGATATGAAGAACATAGAATCATACCCTTGAAGATTCGAGTTTCCTCAGGCACAAGTTCACCTCCAATCCTTTTCGCGTTCAACTTGAATCCATCGGGTTTGGTTCCTTCCTTTGATCAACGTTAGCCACCCAAATGTTTGGCCTCTAGAGGTGATCCACCAAGGAATAATAAAGATTCAAGAAAATGGGTGGTTGGCTAAACCCTAGTTTTTCTATCTCTATAGAAAAAGGCGTACTCTCCATACTATCGAATTATGTCGTAGTTTTGATATCTGATATAAGACTCCTCTTATAAAGATATCGGGTAACCTTATTTAATAAAATAAGGTATTATTTAATTAAACTCTTTTAATTAAATGAGCTCCCTAATCTTATTAGGGATAATTAATTAAACTCCTTTAACTAATTTTCCTCCTAATCCTATTAGGAATAAATGAGAGTATTTTATATTAAATTAATTTCTAAACTCTTTTAGAAATTAAAATAATAATAATAATTGTAATAATATTAATAAGACTCCTCTTATTAATTTATATTTAATATTTCTAAAATATTAAAAATAAATATTAAGCTATTTAATTTATTCTATCACCATAAATTAAATTAAATATACATAACATATTATTACGATTATGCCATTAACTTCTTAAATAATTATTCTTCCTTTTATGGTGTGACCTTTTAGGTTCTCCATATTAAACCTAGGTTGTGAATAAATCAATTAGAATAATTCTAATCTTATTTAAATAAATAAATTAAACAATTAATTTATTTAAATAAATAATATTTATTCTACAATAGAGATAAGCCTCTCCCAAGCGATCAACGACTTTTTTCGATAATATAGATTTCAACATTAATCATAAAAGAACCTTTGACTAAATAGTTACCGTGATAATTCAATTCTTCCACCATACAATGTCCCAATTAAATATAAGACATGGAATTCTTGTCAAGTCTTATTTTATTTAATTATATGTATTTCGACTCTTAAATGCACAACTCCAAATAATGCAAATTAGAAACTCCTTTCTAATTTCATTACGCCGCTAAGGACTCTTTGGGTTGTAATTTATCGAATCACATAGGACATTTCTCTTCTTTTAATAGAAGTGGTAGATTCTTTATTGATCATACATTATCTCCATGTACAACTTATTATACCCAAGCATACCTTTTGATATACCCTAAGGGTCTTAAGGAATAAGTCAAAGTATAACTCATCATACACAAGATACTATGATGATCTCAAGTCCAAGGATTACTTATACTACTATCACTACAGGAATTCCTATTGACAGGCAAGTAAAACTCCATTAAGTATTTCTTAACGAGCCACGTTTAGTGAACTTATTCTCTAATAAGCACCTATATACTTGCTTTAGTGTCTCCACACAAATGATCATGAGATCAATCATCCTCATCCAATGAGCAAGCAACGTATGTACCAATCTATCCGGATTCACTAATCCCCAATTTAGTAATCCAATGATTGGGAACTATTTTAGTTTTAAGCTTTCTAAGAATTTAGATCTCATTAGAATGATCATCATCATTATTCTAAAAGCATTGCTTAAAACTATGGGTTTATCACATATTATAAAACATCATCATGTAGATAATTAAAAGCCTTTAATAAATTAATACTTTTTATTATTAATAAATGAATAAGATTGTTACAAAGTATATGCTTTATCATCAAACATGATTGGCTTGTGTGCATATTACATTCACTTTATACCATATACTTTCATGTCCCAAAAGGCCAGAATTTTTCTCACAATTTAAGTGGTAAAAACAAATTTCTTCTAAAATCTGGACAATAGCATTTTGGTATTTTCCAGCTTTTGACTCCTTTGCTAAAATCAGTCCACACGAAAATCTACAACACCTTTTCCAGTGATTCCACTTGGAGATGCTAGAAAACTCATAGATATAACTCTAGAACTTAACCACACTCGAAAATTCAAAATATAATAGGAGATATGTTCAATTGAATTTCATGTTCCATTTTCACCAAAATCTGATTTTCAACCCTTTGTGATTTCTAAGAAACTTTCATGTTTTCACATAATAACCAACATAACTCATCATAAAACTTACTAATACTTCATATACCCATGATTTTCATCAGTCCAAAGATTTTATTATGTCTCTCATCATAATCAACGTAACCAGATCATTTCCACAATTTAATAAGGAATGAATATAAAGGATCATTCACCATGCATGTGGTAATCTACATAGACAGGTTATTCCAACAGAATAATAAAGAATGGAATAATGAAGGATTCACCATGCATGCGATAGAGACCGTCTGAGATAAAAGTTATTTCCAATGTAATAATAAATAATGGGACCCAGTCCGGACGAACGCATACGCATGGATATTCGGCGTAATAATAAATATGAAATAATAAATAATGGAACCAGTCGGCGTAAACGCACGACATGTGATATTCGGATGTAATAATAAATGTGGAATAATAAATAATAGAACTGTGTCCCCCAGAAACGCATGCGGACATCATATTCTGATAGAATAATAAAGAATGGAATAACAACAAAATTTCACCATGTATGCGGTGCTTGAGATAAACAAAGTTATTCCAATGAATAATAAAGAATCGAAACCGAGTCAAAGTAAATTAGACCCAAGCGTGATATTCCAATGAATAATAAATAATGGAATAATAGAAGAATTTCACCATGTATGCGGTACTTCGCATAAACAAGTTATCCCAACATAATAATACGGAATGGAATAACAAAAGAATTTCACCATATATGCGGTACTTCGTATAAATAGGTTATTCCAACAAAATAATGAAGAATGGAATAACAACTCTTACGAGTATTGAAAGAAGTAATTCTCTTCATGAATACGAAAGAATAATTCCCCTTATAGGTACAACAAATAATATCCCTTACCTTAGAATAAAGTTGGATACTAGAATAGAAATGTAGTAGACTTCTCTTCTTCTTTCTCTCTATAATTTCTCTCTATAATAATGGCTCTAAAGCTTTAGTGAATTGGTGAGAAATAAAGGAAGAATGAGCTTCTATTTATAGGAAAACATAGTTTCGATAATTGCACATTTTGGGGCTCGAATAATTACAGTACAATACCTCCAACTTTTCTTTCATTTATAATTCAGTCATCCAAGTAATATCAAACTTACACCACCTCCCCTAATAGTAAATCATGTGAATCAATAGTTCTAAACATGTGAAAAAATTAATTACAGTATAGTACCTCCATCTATACCTCAATTTTTAACTTAATCATGCAAGTATCATCAATCTTGCACCAACTCCCCTAATAGTATAAGAATGTGATTCAATAGTACACACATGTGAACAAATAGCTATTTGAGCATGTGAATTAGTAGCAATTAATTGCTCATTTACCCAATTAATTACCCGATTTATCAATATAACCCCCAGACATCAATTATCATTGGAATAGATATCGATTTCAACTAACACCAATAATTCCAACACAATGAAACTATCAAATTCATCTTTAATCAACACGAACTTATTCATTATTAATATCATTACTCACAATATTTTTAACAACCAGGTCGTTCCCAGGAAAGACGGGGCTTTCCAATAAGGATTTCTCCCGACTGACGCGCAATTAGGTGACCAAACCTCTCCTCGACAAAACTTCTAGACATTGTAAATATTGTGATTTAATAATTTGAATAACTTTGTCATCTCAATTATTGATTTAATAATATATCATATAATACAGATGATACTGTGATAATAATCGAATCAATAATATGAGAGATATGATGCAGCAATTACTATAGCAATAATTGAGTATAACTGAGTGACTTCTCACGTAAGCATCAATAATCAATACCGTGTGCTACTCTATGCAACCACACGTGACATCGTACTTTTATTACCGGTAGTTCAACAAGATAACAGTAAAACCTCCGCTGATTATTTTCATAAAATATTTTGTCATTTTCTAACTACGACGACAAGACTTCGTTATGGGGTTCACTAATGATTGTCTTGGTCGCATGCGGATATTCCCGACATAAAAAGAATATTCCCCACCAAACGTAATATTTTATAACAACTTGTATACTTTGCAAAATTTATAAATATTACCCACAACTATAACATTATATCAAATCCACACCATAATATTAAAAAAAATATTTCGAGAAATTTAAATCTTTATTCATAAAATCTGGGGTCTCACAGTTCGCCTACCTCATCCCAGCATAATGGAGTTTTGCATTTCCTGACGTATAACGCTTCGTAAAGCGGCATGCCAATACTCGCATGATAACTATTATTATAAGCAAATTCTACCAATGGTAGATGGTCATCCCAATTTCCCATGAAATCCATGATACATGCTCTGAGCATATCTTCTAGTGTTTGGATGGTTCTCTCACTTTGTCCGTCGGTCTGAGGATGGTACATTGTGCTCATTCTCAGCTGTGTCCCCAAGCACTCTTATAATCGTTTCCAGAAATTAGATGTAAAATGTGGATCTCTGTCTGATACAATGGACATAGGTACACCGTGTCTTGAAACAATTGCCTTCGCGTACAGTTTTGCTAAGCGATGTAGATTAAATCTAATCTTGATTGGCAAAAAGTGTGTTAATTTTGTCAATCGATCGACAATCACCCAAATGGAGTCGTAACCTTGTTGGGTTGTTGTAAGACCTACCACAAAATCCATTTTGATATGCTCCCATTTCCATTCTTGTATCTCCAATGGTTGTAATAATCCACTTGGCCTTTTATGTTCAGCTTTGACTTTCTGACACGTTAAGCATTTTGCCACACACTCAGCCACATCCTTTTTCATATTCGGCCACCAAAAATGATGTCTAAGATCTTGGTACATCTTTGTACTCCTAATGTGAATCAAATATCTTGAGTTGTGAGCTTCACTTAGAATTTCCTCTTTAACCTCTAGTATTGGCGGAACCCAAATTCTCCCTTCTAATCGAAGTAATCCTTCTAAATCAATTTTGAATTTGTTTTCCTCACCTTCAGATACTCTTTGTTTTATCTTTTCGCAGTCTTCATTCTGAAGTTGTGCATTCTTCACTTTATCTGCCAACGTTGAACTATTTCTTATCTGGAAAAATTTTCATCGGATTCTGTCGGATATTTAATTTCTAACTCCATCTTAGCCATTTCTGACACTAACTTCTCCTAAGCAATTAACATCATTAATTTTTTCCGTCCCTTCTTACTTAAGGCATCAACAACAACATTCGCCTTTCCGAGATGATAGAAAATCTCACAATCATAATCTTTGGTCAACTCCAACCATCTTCTTTGTCTCATATTCAAATCTTTTTGTGTAAAGATATACTTCAGACTTTTATGGTCAGTATATATCTCACACCTCTCTCCGTAAAGATAATGTCTCCAAATTTTATAGGCAAACACCACCGCCGCCAACTCTAAGTCATGAGTCGGATACCCTTTCTCGTAACTTTCAACTGACGTGATGCATACACAATAACTCTGCCATTCTGCATAAGCACACAACCTAGTCCTTTATGCGATGCGTCACTATATACCACAAAATTCCCTGTATCATCAGGCAATGAAAACACAAGTGCTGAGCTCAACCTCTTCTTTAATTCTTGAAAACTTTCCTCACACTTCTCTGTCCAAATAAACTTAACCACCTTCCTAGTTAAATTCGTCAACGGAGTCGCGATCTTGGAAAAGTCTTGAATAAAACGCCTGTAATAACCTGTCAATCCTAAGAAACTCCTTACTTCTGATGGTGTCTTCGACTGATCCCAGTTTCTTACAGCATTCATTTTTGATGGATCTACCGAAATTCCATTCTTATTAATAACATATCAGAGGAACTCTACACGTTCCAACCAAAATTCACATTTTGAGAACTTAGCGTACAACTTCTCTTTTCTCAGTGTCTCCAACATCACTCTTAAGTGTTAAACATGTTCCTTCTAGGTTTTGGAATATACCAATATATCATCAATAAACACCACCACAAATTTGTCTAAGAATGGTTTAAACACCCTGTTCATCAAATCCATGAACGCTGCAGGTGCGTTAGTTAAACCAAAAGACATAACCAGAACCTCGTAATGACCATACCGAGTTTTGAACATTGTCTTCGGTACATCCTCTGGCCTTACTTTCAACTGATGATAACCACTTCTCAAGTCTATCTTCGAGAAATATCTCGCTCCCTTCAACTGATCAAACAGATCATCGATTCTAGGTAATGGATATTTATTTTTAATCGTGACCTTATTCAATTCCCGATACTCAATGCAGAGCTGCATCGATCCATCTTTCTTCTTAACAAACAACACCAGAGCTCCCCATGGCGACACACTCGGCTGAATATACTTCTTGTCAAGTAATTCTTGCAACTGCACCATCAACTATTTCATCTCTACCGGAGCCATTCTGTATGGTGCCTTAGATATCGAGGCCGTTCCTAGTAATAAGTCAATCACAAACTCGATTTGTCGATCCGGCGGAAGACCCGGCAAATCGTCTGGAAATACGTCTGCAAAATCTCTTATGATCGGTATTTCTTCTAACTTCGCACTCTTCTTCTGTGTACCGACTATGTAGGCTAGGTATCCTACACATCCTTGTCTCAACAACTTCTTGGCTTGCATCACCGTCAGGCAACTTGCTTGTTAAGGTGACTTGCTGTCATAGAACACAACCTTTGACGGAGTCATAAGGTTAAAACATTTTCTTTGGCAATTAATTACTACTCCGTAATTAAATAACCAATCCATTCCTAGTATAACATCAAACTCACCAAGTCTAATTGGTATCAAATCTACCATTATCTCGTGACCTTTTATAACCACTCTACAATTCTTATATACAAATCTAATAGGAATCACTTCCCTATTCGCAATCTCTATGCTTAAGGGAAATTCTAATTCTTCCTTAGGCAAATCTAAGTTTTGAGCAAATTCATTGGATATAAATGAACAAGTAGCACTCGAATCAAATAGCACATAAGCATTAATACCATTAATCTGAATGATACCTGACACCACATCCTTAGACTGTACTACATCCTGCACAATCATATTGAAAGTCCTCGCAGTAGGTCGGCTTGACTGTGCTGGTCCAGTGATAATCAATGCACCACCACCGTTGTTGTTTCCTTTTCCACCACTTGCACTTCCCGTTGGCTTCTTAGGGCAATCACGAGCCATTGATCCTTTGAACTGCAGGTAAAACATGCTCCTTTCTTTGGACTAAAATAGTTCGGTGCAATGTGTCCCTCCTGACCACAGTTGAAACACACCCTCTTTGTCTTCAAACCTACTCCAGTATGGTTCTTTCCGCACATCGCACAAGCTTCAAACTTTTTCTTCTGCTAATTTCCTTGCTATCCTCCCGCAGTCGAATTCTCACTCCACTTTCTCTTCTGACTGTTACTTCCAATGTTACTTCCACTAGCCTTATTCTCATTCTCAATCTTCCTCTTTTTCTGTTCTTGATTGTACTTGGTCAAGGCATCGCTTCCACCTTCCGCGATAATTGCCTTTTCCAAGACAAACAAGAAATGTATTCAATTTGAACATTGAAACCTTGCTATATCTGACCGTGGTTTCAATCCTTTTTCAAACCTTCTCGCTTTATGCTCGTCAGTATTGACATGATATGTGGCAAACCTTACCAACTCGTTAAACTTCTCATCATACTCTGGCACCGTCATGGTTCCTTGTTTTAGCTCCAAAAATTTCACCTTCAACTGATTTCGAGAACTCGCTAGAAAGTACATTTTGAAAAACATCTCCTTAAATCTATCCCACGCTATCACTCCTTGTCCCTCACGAACTTTATTCTCCTGCCAGCAGTAGCTAGCTTCAGACTTCAGCATAAACATTGCGAACGCGGTCTTCTGATCCTCGTTAACTCTAGCAACGTCGAACACCTTCTCTATTTCCATGATCCAGGTTTGGGCTTCCACTGGATTCATAGACCCTTGAAACTCTGGCGGTCCAACCGCTTTGAATTCCTTAAAGGTTGTGACTTGAGCTTACGGTTGATTTGCAAGTGCTCCCGTCAACAGAGTCACCAACTGCTGAACCGGGTTAGCGTTGGCCTCGTTATTATTATTAGTAGACCCCTCAGGGGGTGGTTATTGACGTGGTTATCTTTTTCTAGGAGACATTTTCTGTTAAAATATACGCTTATTAGTTCATTACTCAACTTCTTAGGTATTTGAAGTTTAACTTAAATATTCTAAGATTAAAGCTATAACGCATAACATTTCAAATAAACCTTGATATTTTATTCATTCATAACGTTTTAAAACATGTTAAAGATAACATAACCGCTATTAACATTCACTTTTCGGAACTAGATAAGTTTCAGGATTACATACTCATAATATCCCTTTATTTATCTCAAAATAAGAGATTCACAGTTTATTTACTTACTTACTTAACCACACATTATTATTATTATTATTATTATTATTATTATTATTATTATTATTATTATCTCTATTTAGACATATTAAGACGTCATAAGGCTTCTCGACACTCTTCCTCCATGATACGATACGCCGTTCTACGATCCATCACGCACCACGACGAATCTTCAAACTAAGGTGGGTAATAAAAGACTCGATCCTGGGCCCTATCAATTGCAGAATTATAGGCGTAATCCATCTCGTTCATCTTGGCTTTCTTCACTTGGACCATAGCCTCAGCACGGTCTGCACGTTGAGTCGCCTTCATCCAAGCATCCTCTGCCCTTACACGCTTAGCTGACTCCTCTTTGAAGTCATCTTTTAATTTCTCCAAATCAGTCTGCATCTTCTCGTTTAACGCCAACAGATCCTCATGCTGACCCTTGGTATAAACTAGGTCCCACTCCGTGTTTCCAAGGCGCGAGTCGAGTTCTTGAATCTCTGCATCCTTCTGCTCCATTGTAGCGTGATGCATCTCAACCAACTCTTTCAGCTCCTTAACCTTGTCCTGTAATTCTATGTTACAGTCATACAGAGCGTCATACATTTCAGCTGATATGGAGTTTGGTTGAAACTCCACAGGATCCTCTTCCTCATCATCCTCCTCTATCTCCTCGAAACTATCCTCCTCGGGATCGGTTACAGGCTCATCCTCTTGGATTAATTGCTCACGCAATACATAAATATCTCGGGGTTCATCATCTTTAGGCATCTGAGGTATCACTTCCCTAGCTGGACTGGATCCTCCTTCGTTAGACATTATGACAACAAAATATTTTAAGTTTTACTTAACATTTTTTGATACTCGCGAGCACATAAGTTATTAACACATAGCACATAATGTCTTTTATTATTTAGCTTCAATGGATACCTTAATCCATTCCTTAAAACTCGATAAGAGTTGAACACCTCTATGTTTTCTGTCTCCTTTAAAGGTTACTTTATAAGGTTTCCCCACCTAAGGTTCATAACATATGCCTTTGATACCAACCTGTGACACCCCCAAATTAGGGTACTCCATTCCCATAAGATTTGGTGTTAACTATCCAAAACCATTACATCTAACTACCCATCATAAAGGATAAAAAAATAATTTAAATAAATTAAACAATAATCTTTCCCATTAAAGGGTTACATCATCTCAAAAGAAAATATCCCAGGTAATCTAACCTTAAATTATTACATAAGTCTGCAGAATACATCATAAAATAAAACAAGTCTTATAACATAAAACATTTAAATAGATTCAATAAATCTTTAACACTTGGACATCTTGCCCTTTCCTTTGCTAGTAGATGGTTCATCGACTTTCTCAACTTTAGATGCAGTATTAAATGCAAGAGTGAGCAAACAATTGCTCACGGATATAGAGAGTAGTAATGATAACAACATGAGAATGAACAACGAATGCTGAACAATAATGAACTTGTTCTATGAATCAAAATAGAAAACAAGTTCAAACTTTAATATCTAAGGGTCTTAATACCACGAACTATGTCTCTGGTATTTAGGTATTATTACCTCAACCTTAACAGTCATTTAGACTATATAGACTCTTCTTAACGTACTTAGGGGGATCAGCCCTTTGTACCATGTATTGTGCACAAACATCTAAATGTTATGCGTACAAAATCCCCTATATTAGGGTTGTTCGCCTCAGTTTGGATTTAGAACTTCCGCACTAAAGAAAGTTTAGTTTGGAACTAGCTTATCAGTATTTCTAGAATTTTAGAAAATTATTCAATTATAGATTAATTTAATCAATAAGAGTTTACTTACTACTTGAAGGGTTAATACAAGAATGTATAACTGAACAAGGCTATCAAAGTCAAAGATCGGATATCAACAATATATAATTGAATAAACATGATACACATGCAAAGTACTATATTCAAAAAATTAGAACAATCTCATTTGAATCAATGTATTAGAACAATATACGTTTTGAATAATAATAACAAGAAATGGGAATATGAAACTCATTCGATGTAACAAATTAGGTTACAAGAGCTTATTCAATCGTACATAAGGATAGAATCAATAGTCTTGCTCAATAAAAATTTAGGAACTAGCATTCTTTAATAAAAGAATGAAGTTAGAAAGCTTGCTCAATAAAAGTTTCAGATAAGAAACTTTCTCAATGTAGAGGTAAGGTTTAGAAACTTGCCTTGTATGTCAGCTACACAAGTATAATATTCGCCAATTACCCTACATATATCATTGAAATCGCAATAATAATTAGTTGTATGAATATTAGCTTTAGGGGTTTAAACCATCATTTAGGTCATAAACCTAACCTAACATCTAACTATGTTGGTTAACACCCTAACGAATCTGAAATTACACAATAATCAAAATAAACCTTATCATTTATCTTTAACTTTTGAAAACATCACATTTGGTTTCATTTCATAACTTATTTAAATAATTACACCACATTATAATATGTTATTATAGTCCACATTATGTTTTAACATCATTAACATGCTTGCCAAACTAGATTAAGTCCACTAATCATGACCTACAAATAAGCAGACTTCACTACCTAGGCTCAGATACTAAGCAAAATTGCTATTGTCCCAAACTTAAGCACTGCAATTAAGATGTGCGTTGGTGCTCGTTTATAGAAAACCAACAAAGGTAAATTGTATGCCATTTTTGTTTGTGGTGATGGTAAATTGCAAGGCCACACCCAGATGTAAATTGCAAAGAAGCAACTCTATTACTCTACTAAATCACCCAATTCAACCCAATTTCTATTGAAATCACTACACTCAACTTCTAAAACTTTTTAATAACATAGTTATACATGCTATACATCAGTCTATATACAAAAACATTACATATACACAATTTTGAGGAATCAAAACCATAGTTTTGCCAATTTCATCAATTTTCACACTTTTAGCGAATTCAATCACCACGAATTCGTTACTTAGCCAATTAACACAATTTAAACTACGCCACTTTCATTTCTTCACATACTAACACAGTCCAACCTCAATTTACAGATTATAACACATATAGGACATGAAATTTTGAACTTTCTAAAGATAATTTTTATGTAAAAACATTGTTATATACTTTTCTTCCTACAAACCAAATTACATGAATTTTTATCATCAAACAAAACTCACATGTGATTATTAACAGAGTATAAACCCTACATACATGTATATGTATCAATTTAACATAATTATCAATAGAAATTCCAAATATAAGAGTTAAAAATTAGAATAGGTTATACCTTATTCTTAGATTGTTGGCTAGCAAAAGATGATCTAAATCTTTCCCAAAACCTTTCTTCTCTTACTCTCAATATCACTGAGTTTTTTTTCTCTCTTCTTCCAAGCTCTCCCTCAAAACTCTACTTTTAAGCTTTAAGAGAATAAGACGCGAAAGAAAGAAAATAAACTGATATGGCTTATTACTCACGTACTCTTTTAGTTAAAAAAACAAAAAGGCATTAGTTGAATAAGCCAAAGGCCACAAGGCCTTGTTTGGCTACCACTTAATCCCCCAAACTAGATTATTTTAATAATATTTATATTATATAGTTACTACTTCTCACACTTTAGTTAATTTAAATAACTTATAATAGTAATTATAATAATTATATTTATGAATAATAATTAATTATATATCTAATTTAAATTAATAAATTAGACTTAAACATAACTTTATTTAATTTACTTATTTTCTTTAATATTAAACAATTCATTTAATTTAATTATTTTAATTAAATTAAGTCCTCAAATAATAAAATTAGAATTCATTAATTTAGTTAGCACACATACTCAACTAAATTATTACATCACAATTCATCACATATTTATTTATCTCAAAAAATAAATTATTTAAATATTTATTTAATTCAATAAATATTTAAATTAAATTACAAATTTCTCGATCGTTACATATATATCGACGATTAATGTGACGCCCCCAAATTCAGGTACTTGAAACCTAAACTCGGTGCTTTACGATACCATTTCTATGAGCGGAATAATACTAATAATAATAACAATAATATAGATACCAGACTTAATTTATATTTATATCATAGTCTAATCCCAAGTACGCAACCTTTAATACATTCATTACATGATAATTAATAGATATCATTCTTATCTTAATAAAGTTAAACTATTACATAATATAACACCAACTTATTCAGCAACCTTTCCTTTCCCTTTGTTTTTGGCAGAGCCTTCAGGTTGTTCACACTTAGCTGAAAATATTTAAATTAAGCAAGGATGAGCATTTGATTGCCCAATAAGTAATAGCAACAATAAATATTAGCTGAAAGGATTAAATGTTTTCTTTGAACGACACTTCTACAACGAATCAACAGTTGTGAAGTAAGTTGAACCAATAATAAACAACATATCATTTCGATTTCAAACTTTTGAAACTACGTACTGACTATAAATGAAGATCAGTCGACAGACTATGAACATTGTTTTTAATTTTCGCTAAGGTTTAGCAGAACTTCATCCGCAAACCTTTATAACTTACAGGCACGAGGGTGATCATCACAATGTGCCATGTATTGATCAATACTACATACACGAACAATATTTTCATTCATCTTATCCGCCTTTGGAGCATAAAAGTTTTCTCATGTTCGAGATGTTCATATTTAGTCGGGAATCCGAACCAAAGCAATTTGTTTGGATACAAAAAAGTGCTAACATGTTCAACAATATTTCTAAATCCATGTCTAGCTTGGTCAAATAGCTTAGACGACTTTTAATTAATATATACATACCGAAAATCAATAGGTATGCATCAACATGTGATTAAATACAATAATTATCCAAGTGAGGTCACTTGTATAACCAAACTTAGAAATTAATGAACAGAATATATATCTTGATCTATAATAACAGAATTAAACAACTTGTACAACAGATTATAATCTAATAACTTACTTATACAGAATCATTGCATAAGTATATACAAATGTTAAGATATTTGAACATTAAAAAAGAATAGTTCAGACATTCGCATACGCATTTCCATTGCATAAAGTAAATGCAAAGATAGGATACTTGCCTGGTCTGCTGCTTACATCAAGCCCTATTATTAATAAGATCATTTATTCGATTAGAATAATATATCATAACACATAGTACTGTTATTTGCATTCATCACATAACCTAAACACATTATCACATATGTTTAGCAGTCATTGGATCACAAACAAACATGTATACAGATAATTTATATAAGTCCAAATCAATTTCTGAAACATGTCAGTGTACCAACGACTTTATCGGGTAATTATCGGGTCTAAGACTCTATCCTGAAGTTCAATATCCATTTGCATAACTTAAATATCAATCATATTATTTTTAAATAACTTATAATAATTTTTAATTAATTATTATATTTTTTATGATTTTTCAAACACCATAATCATTATGAAATGATTTAACTATTAAATAATTCTATTATCATTAATATTTAATTAATATTAAACTATTAATGAAACTATTGCCAAAATATTAAAGTTATTTATAATAACTCAAAATATTTTTAAAGTATTAATATTATACACTTAAATGATTTTTAAAACAATTAAAATTATTTTTAAATAATTACCATTAATATTTAAATATTAATGCATTATTTATCAAAATATTAAAATCATTTATTATAACTTAAAATATTTTTAATTTATTTATTTCCTTTTTAAATGATTTTAAATCTATAAAATCATTTTTAAACTATTTATTTAATATAACTATTAAATAATTCTAATATCATTAATATTAAATTATTAATGAAATTATCCTTTAAATATTAAAAGTTATATTTTATAACTTAAAATATTTTTAAAACTTTATTTTCATTTAAAATGATTTTTATAATATTAAAATCATTTTAGACAAATTTATTTAATATAATTATTAAATAATTCTAATATCATTAATATTAAATAATTAATGAAATTTACTTTAAAATATTAAAAGTTATATTTTATAACTTAAAATATTTTTAAATACCTTATTATCATTTAAAATAATTTTAATATAATAAAATAATTTTTAATTAATTTATTTAATGCATTTATTAAATAAATTAATATCAATAATATTTAAATAAATACTAATATTTATGGAAAATATGCCAAATTATTAGAAGTTAATTTTTATAACTAAAAATAATTTTTAAAATAATTTTTGGAATTTTTATAAATTAATTTCTTTTTTTAAATAATTTTTAGAAAATAAATTAAATAAAATTACAAAGTCTGTCACTATAGCTTTTAGCGACAGAAAGTATAGTCTTTGATGTTCTTGAACACCAAGAACACACAATGTTAGTTACCAAGTGACCTTGTTTGACCATCTATTGCTGTCAGATCTTGATGTTTCTAGGCAAGGTAATAGATTAATTTTGTAGCACTATATGATCCAGCAGTTATCAGGTTCATTTCATATCACATGTGTAAGATATAGAGCTTTGAAATCACTGTTAGATATGTTCTTCATGTTCTGGGCTGCCTAGAAACATGAAGTCATGACTAGTCAACGATGTTCATGACTTTATTACATGAAATCAATTCATGTTATGGGTGATCTAGACGTTGGGCCTTGTAGAGAAACTAACAGGGTACATGTTTTGAACACTAGACAAGTCTAAACATCATCAATCAGAAAGATCTAAAGCCTTGAACAAGCTGTCAGAGCTGTTCTTCATTTTCTAGGTTACCCATAAATGAAGAACAATTCGTGTAGCCATATTTGGGCTTCCACAACTTGTAGTCCATGTATCATGTTTGTGAAATAATGGATTCAGTGTGTAGCCAACATGACAAGGAATTGATCTAACACATTAAATCACTAAAACAACAACAGATCAAGCAGATCTATGCCGGTCAAACCATGTCAGACGACATGTTCAAGCATTTTCTGGGTTACCCAGAAAACAGCCTTCATGATCGTTTCCACAACTTTGACCAGCCACTAAATCCATTCTATTTGATAGTTATGTGATATAAAAGAATGAATCAACAGTCCATATACAAATCTATAAGATAGACACAAAAACAAGAACAAATAAACAACAACCTGCTAGATCTAGAGCCATAAACTCATTGTCAGACGGTTCTGGGCAAGATATGGGTTACCTAGATTTTGTCTAGTCTTGGTCGGTCAATGGGGTTTGACCACCCATATCTTGCAACATGTTCATGATCTGACCTTGAATCAAGTTCCAAATGATAGACCACATAACGTATTACAAATATCAACCTTTAAACCAACAAAAACATAAAGAGACTGAGATCTATGAGACCTGACACTTGGTTGTCAGACCATATTTCTTAGTTTTCCAGATTTTGAAAATCTTCAAATCCAAGCCTATAGATGTTATGGATCTAACATCTATCAACCCATATCATCAATATACACTACATACCACATATTTTAACACTCAAACATAACATTTAACAAAGGATCAAGGATCAGATTTTTGGTTTTGGTTTTATACCTCACTTTGATTAATACTTGAATCTGGCTTCTGATTTGCTATAGTTGATAGTGGGGCTTTGTTTTGGGACTGAAACACCTTAGGATTTCATGGGTTTTAGGGAGACAGACTTGGTAAGGAGTTTATGTAAAAATAAGGCTAACAAATGAAATTTTTTTCTCTCTGAATCTATATATAATTGGATACAATGCATGAAGAGGTATTATAAGACTGATATGCTTTAATTTCCAGCACATGCACAATCTAATTAGGTCACCTACTACATATTTTGGTAAGATTCACAAGTAATCTAATAAAAGAATGGAAAAAAGGGTAATAAGGTCATTTGACTTGGAAATTTAATGGCATTCTGGTCATCTTGGCAAACCTTTAAGGTTTGACCCTAAACGTTTAACCCTTAGGGTTTAACCCTAAGATTTTGTGTATTAGCTTTTAAGGATTTCTTGATAAGGCTAAAAATGGAAATTTAAGTTACTAAAAATGGAAAATTAGGGTTTTTTAATTACCTTAGGTTTCCTAATTACTTAAACTTACAAATTAGGTTTAAGAATTTTCTAAATATAATTAAGATTGCTAAATTAGCAATTAGGCCTTTATTTTAGCAATTAAGGTTACTAATTTAAAAATTAGGATTATTAGATTAGTAATTAGGGTTTCAAATTACTAATCATGGTTTCTAATAATTGGGTTTTTCTAATTATCATTAAGATTTATAATTTAGAAGTTAAGGTTCTAGTTTAGTAATTAGGGTTTCTAATTACTAATTAAGGTTTCTAATAATTATGGTTTTCCTAATTATCATTAAATTCCATAATACTTCAACTTAATCATAATAACACAATTACAAAACATTTTCGAACTCATAATTGAGTTTCAAAATAGGGTTTAACAAATTAATGGCAGGGTTTGGTCATGATACAACATAATTGACAAACCATTATTAGTCCACACATACAGTACATATTTATAGCACTGAAATATAATTAATATAATATTATTATCCTCATTCCTTGATCAAAATCTAAAATTAGGGTTTGAATTCCATATCTGATTTATCTTGCATATATAGCAGTATTAAATAAGTTAAAATAATTAACTTAATAATCGAACTATAATTCCTATAATTAAAATAATTATTATAATAATTTTAATAATCATTCCATATATTATTTAAATAATATATATCATATTTTCATAGAAAATAAATAATAAAATTATTTTTACTACCAAATTAATTATAAAAATATAATCTATAATGGTCAATAATTCTAAAAAATTATTTAAAATTATTCATGTAATAAATTTTATTTATCACATATATACATATACTTTACATCGCACGTATTCCCACCTTAAAAAAAAGTATACGCAAAATTTCTGATTTAATTATATAGAAAATATCGGGTTATTACATTCACCCTTCCTTATAAAGATTTCGTCCCTAGAATCACCATTTTAAAACATATACATACTAGGGTACGTACATAGCATATATACACAGTCATTTCAAATAGATCTCGATCAAATTTGATCGAACTGATCTTTAACTATTCATCATAAAGCTTGTCTATCTGATTAAACGAAAAATTGATTTATAATAGAACTCAAATTCCTCCTTCAAATTTTTTTATAAAATAATTTACTATATATAGGAAAATCATGTATAATGTGAGACCCCATATTTTATTAATAAAGATTTAAATTTTGTCGAAATAATTTTTAATATTATGGTGTGAATTTGAGATAATATTATAGTTGTGGGTAGTATTTATAAATTTTGCAAAGTATGGAAGTTGTTATAAAATATTCGTTTAATTGGGGAATATTCTTTTTTTAGGAATATTCATACAACTACTCAATCATTGGTGGACCCCCTAATGTAATTATTATCGGATCGAGAAAACGACAAAAATATTTTATAAAAATAACTACGGAGGTGTTACCGTTAAAACTATTGAACTACGGTGGTAAAAGTAATGCTGATGTCTGGCGTGGTTGCATAAGTAGTAGCACTCAGTATTGATTATTGATGCTTACGTGAGAAGTCACTCATTTATGCTCAATTATCACTTCTGATAATTCTTTGCGATCATATCTCTTATATTATTGATTCAATTATTGTCACAAGATCATCTCAGTATAATATGTTATATTATTAATTGAGACGACAAGTTATAAATGATTAATAATTGTTGAAAGATTAAAAATGTGTTGATTAAAAATAAAATGATTTGTGGTAATATTTATTCAATCCTTAATGTATATAAAGAGTCTCTGTTATGAGACGTTTGTGGTAAGTTTGATTATTTTATGGGGGCCCATATGTCATTATCTAAGAGTCTCTTCGTCAATAGTAATTACCTTTGTGAATAGAAAGTAATTACATTCGTCCAATAGTATTTACCTTAAATCAATAGTAATTACCTTCGTCGATAATAATTACCTTTGTGAATAGTAATTACCTTTCATCGATAGTATTTACCTTCTTCAATAATAGTAATTACCTTCGTCAATAGTAATTACCCTTGTGAATAGTAATTACCTAAATCAATAGTAATTACCTTTACCAGACGTCAAACCACTTGCTTTTCACATTACAAACGGCCAAACCACTTGCTGGTTTCACATTACAAGCGTCAAACCACTTGTCGTTTCACATTACAAAGGCCGAACCACTTTTCTTTTCACATCACCAGTCGTCAAGCCACTTGCCTTTTCACATGGTAGGTGCTAAGCTAGAAATCTTCTATAAATAGAGGCCTAGTGCTTCATTATTTTTCACGAATTCACTGAAACTCTAGAGAGAGAAACTATAGAGAGAAAGAAGAAAAGTATTCTGCTACTTCACCTTGCCAATATTCAGTTCTTCTAAGGTAGGGAATATTATTTGTTGTACCCGTAAGGGGTGTTATTCTTTCTTATTCATGAAGAGAACTGTTGTTATTCCATTGCTTATTATTCTGTTGGAATAACCTGTAAAAGTGGTATACCCTATACATAACCTGTATACGCGGCATACCCTATACTTGGTGAAATCCTTATATTATTCCATTCTTATTTATTCTGTTGGAATAACTTTGATACGCTGTGAATCCCCTATACTTGGTGATCTCCTTCGTTATTCCATTCTTTATTATTACTCGTTGGAATATCCTTGCTGCATGTGTTTTACAGGACCGGTTCCATTGTTTATTATTCCGCATTTATTATTACATTTGGAATATCCTCGTCATGTGTTTTTTACAGGACCGGTTCCATTGTTTATTATTTAGCATTTATTATTCATTTGATCATCCACGCTTGTGAATTTCACCCGACTTGGTTCCGTTATTATTATTACATTGGAATAACTCCATACATATGCTAAGTACCGCATGCATGGTGATTTCTTTTGTTATTCCATTCTTTATTATACTTAGTTGGTTAAATCTTTGACTTCTATACTCCATGAAATTAGTGGAATATCCTTGATATTTGCGCTTCATCCAAAGATCTTTTCATGGAAATATTCTTACGATCATTCTTGAATTTTTACTCTAAAAAAAGATAGGTTTTATACCTATGAATACCTATATTATTAAACTTAATTATTGCTATCTTTAATTGTTTTTAGTATCTTTTTATCTATTTTTGTGTTTATTTTGTGTAGGTTGGAGCCGAGGGACAAATTGGTCATTTCGGAGAAGAAAAGGTCAAAAATCATTAAAATTAGAGCCGAGTGGCATTTTTGTAATTATTGTGGTCTCGGGTCAAGCGCCCAGCGCTTGAATGAGCCAGGTTGAGCGCCTAGCGCCATGCAAGTGCAAAAAGGAGGATTTTCTACTTCCAAGTGGGTGGTTGAAGCCAAAAAAGGAATCTGAATGAGAGGGGAGACTAATACAAATAGGAGGAGACTTTAGAAAAGACGATCACCAATTTTTCAAGGGATTCGCAGAGAGAACAACGAAGAAAAAACACGAAGGAAAATTGCAAGGGTCAAGATCAAAGAGAGAGTATCGAGAAAATTCGTAGTTTCTTCTCTCTCTAGTTTTATCTTTTGTAATTATCGGGATGTTTGGATTATTAACTGGATGATGTTTTTCTTTATTATTAGCATGAACTAAATTTTCATTAAGATTGCAAACTTAACTTGGTATGAAGTTTAAATTGAACCTTCCCATTGAATGAAAGTTGGTTTTATTGAATTGTTTATTATATCTTTTGCTTATTGATTAATTGTTTGGCCAACAATCATTTGGATAATCTATATAAAATTGGAAGATGGAGTATAGATTAAGATCCGGATATGATAACATCTGCTCATATAATCAATAGGTTAATATGATTAAGATGTAGGATAGAATATACCTATGTGTCTTTTTGTATCCTTTGAAAGAATTTATGCGTAAACCCTAATTAACTTGATTCACATAGGAATATAGTGAATTAATCGAGAAGGGTGTTCCTTGTAATTTTGTGTCTTAAGGATCTGGAGTTAGGAGGATTTGTTCACGTGATTTGGAAAAAGTGTGTGAATTTTATAAATCATTCTCGGATAATGATTCATATTAATTAATTGCTTTAAATGGGAAGTGAATTGATTTAAATGAAATACCAAGGAAGTTGTAATCTTAACTCGTTAAATCAGCTTATTATTCTTGTGAAGTTTTGATTTTAATCATTAGTTTTGTTAAGTTTAAATTTCAAATCAAAACAAAATTTTGTAGTTTAAAATAGGATTAATTGCATTAGAATTAGTAATTGATAAATATTAGTCTATTTCTCTCGGGAACGAACGTATATCCTTGCTTATTTAATATTATAATTGAACGCGATACTTCATGTGGTAAAGTGCTATTAAAAATAAGGCAACAAGTTTTTGGCGCCATTGCACGGGAAATTAGTTTATTATTTTGTCATTATTGATTTTTATAGCGTTAATCTTAATTTAAACTTTTCTTTTTCTCGTTTCTATTCAGTGTTCTTGACTAGTGTATGCAAACGCGATCGAAGAAGCTAGATTTATTGCCTTTCACGAGGACGACATCGATAAAAGGTTTCAAATGATTATGTAAGTGGGGGTTAAAGAAACCAAAGAGGCACTTGATAAGAAAGATACTATGGTCAAGAAGAGCAAAAAAAGCACATGGATTATGCTACGCCATGCATGGTTATCAAATTCACCGAGTATTACGAGGCCCGCCATTATCGCTACAAGTTTTGAGATAAAACCGGGACAATACAGATGATTCAAAATTCATGTCATTGAGGGTTACCAAATGATGATCCGAACGATCACATAGTCACTTTTATAGAAATCATGATACTTTCAAGTATAATAATGTGTCGAGGATGCAATAAGGCTAAGGTCGTTTCCATTTACTCTCGTAGATAAGGCTAAGAGTTGGCTCCATTCACTACCACCGTGCTCGATTATTACATGGAACGACTCTAGCCCAGAAATTTCTTGCAAAGTTTTTCCCTACCGCAAAAAACAAAGAAAGTTATGAACGATATCTCTCTTCGCTCAAAGAAGATTCGTAATCACTATATGAAGCATGGGAGAGATTTAAAGACTCATTGAGAAAATGTCCACACCATGGGATTCCTAAATGGCTTTCAAAAACTTTTATAACGGTTTATTCAAAGACAAGGAGATCGAGTATAGATGTCGCAATGGAGGAGCTATTATGGCCAAGAATTGTGATGAGGGTATCAATTGCTTGAAACCATGGCAACTAATAATTATCAAGCACAACAAAGAAGAACGACGCAGCCCAAGGACAAGAGGGGTTTATGAAGTGGATGCGATGACAAGATTATCACCAAGTGACACCTCGATTTCGCCTTACAAAGAAGATAGATGCACTTGGGTACAACCATTCAAAATGGAAACTATTTGTGAAATATAAAGTGTAGCCACCAAGTGATCGATGTGCAATAAACTCGAGTCACCCAGCTTTGTTTCAGTTATAACAAAAGCAGGCGCTTATCCAAACAAATACAATCCAGAGTGAGAAACAACTCAAATTTTTCGAGTAATAATCACCACATGCTCAAGCCCAAGCTCCAAGGCAATCATATCCACCGGATTTCAAGCCACATCAACAATCTCAACAACACCCACAACCTCATCAACCCGATAAGCTATCACAAATGGAAGAATTGTTGGCAAGATTGGCAACTCATTTGAAGTTACAACAAAAACCAATCACCGCAATAAAGAATCTTGAGAACCAAATTGGGCAGATACTAGTGCTTTGAATACTAGAACCCGTGTTCTTTACCTAGTGATACTGAGAAAATCCAAGGAATGATGGAAATGAACATTGTAAGGCGCTTACACTCGTAAGTGGGAAGGAGTCGACTATAGATTTAGACGACAAAAGAAAATAATTTCGCCGAGGATGGTGAAAAGAGAGTGGAAATTCGTAAAGTAACTGGGGAAAATGTTGTGAAAAACAACAAGAAGATAAGCAAACAACAAATGTATTCACCCGTGCTGCTTCCTCAAAGATTTCAAAAGGTAAATTAGATAGACAATTTTCAAAATTTTTAGAAGTGTTCAAAAGTCGCAAATCAACATTCCATTCGCAGATGCTTTAGAACAAATGCCTAGCTATGCAAAAAATTCATGAAAGATATTTTAGCAAGAAAGAGGAAGCTAGGGATTTTGAAACCAGAAGGCTGATGAAGAATGTAGCGCAATTTCGCAAAGAAAGTTACCACCAAGTCAAGGATCCGGTAGCTTCACCATACCGTACGATTGGACCCCAGCTTCTTTTACAGATGTTTGTGTGATTTGGGTGTAGTATTAACTTGATGCCGCTTTCGATCTACACGCTAGCTTAGGATTACCAAAGACCAAAGCCAACAAATATCTCTTTACAAACCGCAGATAGATCAAATGACATACCCTAGGGGCATGTGGAAGACATATTAGTGAAGGTGGACAAATTCATATTTCCAAATTGACTTCATCAGGTTGGACTATGAAGAGGATAAAGACATACCCATTATCCTTGGAAGACCATTTTAGCCACCGGAAGGACATTAATTGATGTACAAAAGGGAGAGTTAACGATGAGAGTCCAAGATGAAGAAGTAACGCTTAATGTTTTCAAGGCTATATGAAATTCCGAAAGGAGAGGAAGAGTGCTTTTAGAGTCGATCCGATCAAGAAGCAACTACAGAGGTATTTAGTGAATTTGTGAATGAAGACCCTCTTGAAAGTGCATTGGTTAGTGAAAATTTATTTGATGATTCAACTGTGCTAGAATGGGTTCAAATGTTAGATTCAAAGACCAAGTTCACATTAAGTTTGCAAAAATTTGAACCTATGAATTTTTGGGGAAAGCCGGATGAAAAGGTAAAATCATCTTTTAAGAACCGCCCACCTTGGAACTTAAGCCATTGCTTAACCATCTACTAGAGATGCCTACTTGGTTCTTCTTCTACCTTTCCAGCTTATTATTTCGCATCACTTGATAAGGTTCAAGAAGAAAAGCTACTAAGGGTACTTCGCAATTCAAGATCGCTTCTTGGGTGGACTCTCATGGATATCAAGGAATAAGCCCATCAATTTGCATGCATAAGATTCTATTGGAAGATGAAGTTAAACCGATTATCGAACAACAACGAAGACTCAATCCCATCATGAAGGAAGTTGTAAAAAGGAAATCATTAAATGGTGGATGCGGAATTATCTACCCTATCTCGATAGCTCATGGTAAGTCCAGTTCATCAGGTGCCAAAGAAAGGGGGAATGACAAGAGTTGCAAAATGAGCGTAATGAATTGATCCCGACTCGTAAATAAAGCACGGGTCAAGTGTGTATGGATTATAGAAAGTTGAACAATGCCACCGTAAGGACCATTTTCCTCTACCATTCATAGATCGATGTTGGACAAAGCTTGCAGGATACGAGTATTATTGTCTTTTGGATGGATACTGTGTTATAACCAGATTGCCATTGCAGACCGAGGATCGTGGAGAAGACGACATTCACATGCCCATATGGTACCTTTGCTTTTCGCAGTAACGTCTTTTGATTATGTAATGCGCCTACGACATTTCAATCTGGTATGATGGCTATTTTCTCCGATATGGTCGAACAAAATCTCGAGGTATTTATGGATGATTTTTCGCTTTTTGGGGATTCATTTGATTATTGTTTGAAAATCTCACTCGTGCTCAAACGGTGTATGGAAACGAATTTGGTTTTAAACCCGAGAAATGTCATTTTATGGTGCAAGAGGGAATAATCTTGGGTCATCGAAAGTGTCATCAAAAGGAATTGAAGTTGATAGAGCTAAGATCAAAACCATCGAGAGCCCGCCACCACCTATTTCAAAGAAAGGGTATTCAAGTTTTTTGGGACACGCCGGTTTTATAGACGATTTGATAAAAGACTTCTCCAAAATCACGTAAACCACTTTGCAATCTTTTGGAGAAGGATGTCCCATTCAACTTCGATCAAGCATGCCTAGAAGCTTTTGATGTGTCAAGAAAAACTTGTTACCGCACTCGTAATCATAGCGCCAGATCGAGTATCCCATTCAATTAATGTGTGATGCTAGCGATTTTTGCGATTGGCGCAGCTTTGGCCAACTAAAGGATAAAATTTTTCATGCTATATACTATGCTAGTAAGACATTAACGGATGCCCAACTGAATTATACCACTACCGAGAAGGAGCTATTAGCGCTTGTTTATGATTTGATAAATTTCGATCATATTTGATTGGGACAAAAGTGATCGTGTTTACAGATCATTCGCAATTAAGTACTTAATAGCAAAGAAGGATGCGGGTTTAGATTAATTAGATGGGTATTATTGCTACAAGAGTTCGACTTTGAGATCCGGACCAAAAAGGAATGTATAATCAAAGGTCGATCATTTATCACGATTAGAGAATGCGAACTAAAAAAGATGACACAACAAATGTTGATCAATGAATTTTTCCCTGATGAACAACCTGCTTACAGAAGGATGGATACTCCATGGTATGCGACACGTAAATTTTATTGTGAGTAAGGTGTTTCCACCAGATTTAACAAGTCAATGTAAGAAGAAATTTCTCCATGATGTGAAACAAGATTTATGGATGAAGCCGCTTTTTATTTAAACAATGTGGAGATCAAGATAAGAAGGTGTGTTCCGAAGTTGAAATGGAAAATATTCTCTACCAATGTCATGCATCTAACTACGGTGGACATTTTATGGGAGAAAGAACGGCAGCCTAAGGTGCTTCAATGTGGGTTCTTCCGCCAACACTCTTTAAGGATGCCCGTGTGTTTTCATTGAAATGTGATGATGCCAAAGAGTGGGTAATATATCAAAGCGACAAGAGATGCCACTAAACATGATCTTAGAAGTCGAATTGTTTGATGTTTGGGGCATCGACTTCATGGGACCATTTCCATCATCTTTTAGCAACTCCTATATACTTCTAGTGGTGGACTACGTTTCAAGTGGGTAAGTTTATAGCATCGCCCACCAATGATGCTAAAGTTGTGGTTACGCTCATTTGGAAGACTATTTTCTAGATTCGCAGACTCGCTGCAATCATTAGTGATGAAGGCACGCACTTCGTAATAAGCGCTTCTCACTATTCTCGCTAAGTACTGAGTCACTCATAAGATAGCTACCGCTACCATCCACAAACAAGCTGGTCAAGCCGAGGTATCTAATCGAGAAGTGAAGTTAATCCTCGAGAAGATAGTGAACCCTAGCTGGAAAGATCGGGCTAGTAAGTGGATGATGCTTTATGGGCATATCGCATACTTACAAAACTCCGATAGGATGTCTCCCATGTGTTAAGATATATGGGAAGGCATGCCATCTTCCAGCTTGAACTAGAACACAAAGGCTTATTGGGCAATTCGAAGTTAAACTTTGATATGCATGTCATGGAGAGAAGCGCCTCTTACAATTGAACCAAATGGATGAATTCAGACTCCAATCATACGAGAACGCCGGGTTATATAAAGAAAAGGTTAAGAGGTGGTATGATGAGAAAATTTCGAAAGAAAGTTTCAAGGTGGCAAACAAAGGCTATTATACAATTCAAGGCTTAAATTGTTTCTGTGAGTTGAAATCCCGCTGGTCGTGGCCATTTATCATTACAAAAGTTTATCCTCACGGAGTCGTGGAGGTGGAAGACCGTGGATGCTAAACGTAATTTCAAAGTCAACTACGAGATTGAAAACACTACTATGGGGGTCAGGTTGATCGTGAAAGGACATCCACAACCTTGCCGATTAGAACAGAGAAGAAAGTCAGTCAAGACTATAAACTAAGCGCTAACCGGGAGGCAAACCCAGAATTTTTATTGTTATTTTCTATTTTTACTTTTATTTTGTTTAATTTGCTTTTATCGTTAGTTTATTTAGTGGTTAAACTTTTATAATTTAGGTTTTGTTACACCCCTTATGTTCTCTAACATGATATTTAATTGATTTTGTGGTAGGAAACATGAATTTTATTCGCTGGGTTTGACTAATGGCCACTACGACTACCCAATCGGGGTCTCGCCCCTATGAGAATGAAGCTGGTCGCCTCACCACTGAGTGAAATGGGGTTGCAAGGGGTAAAATACTGAAGCCAAGCACTTATGAGCTCAATAGAAGAATATCCATTTGTCAAATTCTCATATTTCTAATCATTTCTCATTTTTAGTGTTATTGAATTGCTAAGTGGTGTAGGTTATTTATTTATTTATTTATTTATTTTATTTAGGCTTAATCTTTAATGTTGGTTAGTTTTCTTTTATTTTAGAATGTAGTTTATCTAGGTTATGGTTTTAGAATAAGTCTTAATTTAAGTTGTGGTATGCAAAGTTGGGAGCACAAAGAAGCAAACAAGAAACCAAAGGCCCAAGACATGCCCAAGCTACTAAAGCGGCCAAGCCAGCACAAGCCAAGCGCCTAGCGCCCACATCTGCAGAGAGCTCAGACGAGCACCAGCACCAGCGCCTAGCGCCCATACCTAGGTTAAACCAAGTGCCTAGCGCCTAAGTCAAGAGAGCCACACAATACCCTAAGCGCCTAAAGGTCCAAAAAGTAATTCTAAGCTACTAAGCGCCCATGCGCATTCACACATATCGCTACCTAGCTACTAAGCGGGCCCAAATGCATACTCAAGCGCCTAAAGCGCCATGTCGCAACTTTAAAAAAAATATAAGCCCTAATCGGGCAATACAAATCCAAACCCAAATCAAACACTCTCTCGCTTCTCCCACTCCAATTCAAACTCACTCAAATCACAACCTCCTCTAATTTAGCCACTATAATCAACGCTTTCTTGTATAAGCCTAATCAAACACTCAATCTCCTACCCAAACCAAGGCACTTAATCTCCATACGGTCGCCCTTCATCACCAATTCGCACCAACTCACATTCAAGCCACATCTATCTCAAGTAAGTGCTCAACCTCAAAAAAAATTGCTCCTACAACTTTGATCGAACATCATATCCGCTATAACCAAGTAAGTGCACAAGATTTTATTGCAAATTATTTGGTTTTGCTTGGATAGTAGCTAAGGTAGTAAAGTGAAGTTGGTTATTTCATTGTGTTGGCTTAAGTGGATTTGGGTACTTTCATTGTTGCTTGTATTGCATCGACGACTAGTGTGCTTAGTTATTGACAAATTTGGTGAAAATTAAGTTTGGGGAGTGCCTACCAATAGTGTTCAAAATTTGTGCACACCAAGTGTTCGATACATTGTCACAAAGAGGATCGCCCATACTAAGCCTCTCTAAACATCGTCTATTGGGCAAGCAATTCACACACAAGACTCATGGCTACTAAAAGGCAAAGAGGCGTAGACTTCTAGCACTTCGACTAAGTATGACAAAAAGAGATTTGTAAGTGCTAGTGCATCCGAAAGATATTACAATGTGCTTTCTAGTAAAACGCTAATTCTCGAAAGGTGGATTATCGCCAGAGGCGTAAGATGGGGAGTTACTACAAATGATTGGAAGTAGAAGATGGGGTAACTTTCAGATCCCAACCGGATTCATCTCATCATTAAAATTGTTAAGGAATTCTATGCCAATGCAAAAGATGTTGTTGGTAACATAATTTGGGTTCATGAAAAATCAAATGGAGGTCGGGCTTTTAGGACAATAAATGCTTACTACGGCTTGAACATAATACCCAATAATGGTTACATGCAATATTTAGAGCACGAGCTAGACTACTAATGTTGAGATCATTCAAGCTTTGTGTGTACCGAACAACATGGAAATTAACAGATCAACAAGAAGTCGTTTTGTTCCCTCGTGATCCGCACTAAGCGCTTATGGGAAAGCATGGCATGCCTTTATTTCAGGCTAAGTCGATGCCGTAGGCATATGAGTGATGTTATAAATCAACGGGCAACATTGCTTTTCTCATCATTGCACAAGGAAAAACGATAGATGTGGGTCATGTTATACATGATTCAATTGACAAAGCAATTCGAGGAGGGACCTCTGTGGATTACCTCACCCATCTTTGATCATCGGACTATGTCAACAAGTCGAGTCAAATGGGATGCCAAGAAGCTAGACAACCTCCCTTACCGCGATCGACCACTCGCTTATTAAGAAGTATAAGGTATGGGGTGGTGGTATACCACACCCGAGAGGGTTAGGGGTTCATTATCGTGCCTCCCGAGTCCGCAAATGAGCCTAATCAACAATTACACGATAATCCTCCCGCAAACTGGAAGTTCTCGGGCCACCACCAAATTTTTTTTTGAAGATATTCACGAGAATTAAGAAATCAAACTAGAAGGATTGACATGGTGGCTACTAGAGTTCAACAGGTTTTGACCTGTTGAAAGAAATCAGATAGCCTAGCTCAAATGACAAACAGAGATGTATCGAATCAGAAAAGATTCCTAGAGATGTTCGATCAAGATGAATCCAAACCGCCGCCTCCCTACCAATTTCCCCCATTGTCTGCAGCATCTCCTACCGATCTACCCTCAAGATGAGGTTGATGAAGAAGAAGACGAGGATACCGACGAGGAATAAGGCGCCTATCTTTCGTGGAAGTCCTCAAAGGCCTAATTTCTTATGTTTTGTTTGTTATATACAATGAGGACATCAGACAGGTGAAGTTTGGGGTGCATTCTTCCAGCCCAACAGATTCATGTAGTATTCATTTAGTAGTTTTTGCATTCATGTAGTATTCATTTAGTAGTTTTTGCATTCATGTAGTATTCATTTCGTAGTTTTTCATGTAATTTTCATTCTACTTTCTTAAAAAAAAAAAAAAAAAAAAAAAAGAAGAAGAAAATTTCAAATATTTGCATGTTTCCAGCTGTTAGATAGTTTAAGTCTGTTTTGGCCAGTGATGAGATTGGAATTGAGTAGACAAGTATAGTAATCGATCGTTAAGACCGTGATGTGATTTCTTGTCATGATTTGAATCTTTTTACCGCTTTGAAACCGATATAATAAGGATAGCACACAAAAAAAACAACTATGCTGATCGATCGAGTCTAAATCGACACATAGTGGACTTTCGAGGATAATACTAGTTTGAATGAATGAAAGACATGAATAAAGTGAGATGACCGAATTTAGACAAAACTTAAGTTTGGGGGAAAAATTTGGGATATATAAGCTTCAAAAGAAAAAAAAAATACCGTGGCTAGTTTTGTTTCGGGGCCTTTTGTTACTTCAGCAAGTACGCCCGAAGGGGTGTCTTAACACCTAGCGCCCTAAGGTCTTATATGGTCCTGGGAGTCGCTGGTTGAAAGCTCGCTAAGGGTAGCAATCGTTAGCCTAATGGAATGAGACATCGCATACCATGGTAAAAAAAAAAAACAATAAACGGAAAAGAGCAAAAAAGCCCCGTAATGATAAGTAAAGCATAAGTATCCCTGATTCGACTTTTGAATTTGGTGGATGTTCGATTTTAGTTCGATCTAGCTTTGTTCGTGAATTTTGTGAGTCGACACTATATGACGCCTTTAAAGAGATCTATTATGTTTTGTATTTAGCATTATATTAGTTAGCATTGTTGTTCAAAGACACACACACTATATCAAGAATAACAGGTAAGATTTGATGATCGACTAGAAATTATTAACTGTCTTGATATGATGTACTAGCATGTTTAATCTGATTTCTCCGAGGCTTGATGAATAGATTTTGTTCTCGCTTTGATCACGAAATTTTAGGCACGTAGATAGTCAGATTGCATATTTAGTTATCAGATTGTGTTTTATTGCTTGAGGACAAGCAATTGGTTAAGTTTGGGGGTATTTGATGAGTAGGTTTTATACCTATGAACTGATATTATTAAACTTAATTATTGCTATCTTTAATTGTTTTTTAGTATCTTTTTTATCTGCTTTTTGTGTTTATTTTGTGTAGTTGGAGCCGGAGGGACAAATTGGTCATTTCGGAGAAGAAAAAGGTCAAAAATCATTAAAATTAGAGCCGAGTGGCATTTTTGTAATTACGTGGTCTCGGGTCAAGCGCCCCAGCGCTTTGAATGAGCCAGGTTGAGCGCCTAGCGCGCATAAATGCAAAAAGGAGGATTTTCTACTTCCAAGTGGGGGGTGAAGCCAAAAAGGAATCAATGAGAGGGGAGACTAATACAAATAGGAGGAGACTTTAGAAAAGACGATCACCAATTTTTCAAGGGATTCGCAGAGAGAACAAACGAAGAAAAACACGAAGGAAAATTGCAAGGGTCAAGATCAAAGAGAGAGTATCGAGAAAATTCGTAGTTTCTTCTTCTCTCTAGTTTTATCTTTTGTAATTATCCGGGATGTTTCGATTATTAACTGGATGATGTTTTTTTTCTTTATTATTAGCATGAACTAAATTTTCATTAAGATTGCAATCTAAACTTGGTATAAAGTTTAAATTGAACCTTCCCATTGAATGAAAGTTGGTTTTATTGAATTGTTTATTATATCTTTTGCTTATCGATTAATGTTTCGCCAACAATCATTTGGATAATCTATATAAAATTGGAAGATGGAGTATAGATTAAGATCCGGATATGATAACATCCGCTCATATAATCAATAGGTTAATATATGATTAGCATGTAGGATAGAATATACCTATGTGTCTTTTGTATCCTTTGAAAGAATTTATGCGTAAACCCTAATTAACTTGATTCACATAGGGATATATAGTGAATTAATCGAGAAGGGTGTTCCTTGTAATTTTTGTGTCTTAAGGATCGGAGTTAGGAGGATTTGTTCACGTGATTTGGAAAAAAGTGTGAATTTTATAAATCATTCTTGGATAATGATTCATATTAATTAATTGCTTTAAATGGGAAGTGAATTGATTTAAATGAAATACCAAGGAAGTTGTAATCTTAATCGTTAAGTTATTCTGAAGTTTTGATTTAAATCATTAGTTTTTAAGTTTAAATTTCAAATTTTTGTGAAGTTTTGATTTTTAATCATTAGTTTTGTTAAGTTTAAATTTCAAATCTATAAAAAAACAAAATTTTGTAGTTTAAAATAGGATTAATCAATGGATTAGAATTAGTAATTGATAAATATTAGTCTATTTTCTCGTGGGAACGAGTGAGGAAGAAGAGGAACCCGAGGATATCCTCGAAGAAGTTTATGATCAAAATATTATAATAATAGATGAAATGGACTTTGCTTTTGATAGCAATTGGGAGAACCCAACATCGAATTCGGAATTACCCTGTGCATAGCGGTCAACCCGAATTTGATATGGATCGGAGAATAATGATTCAAATCATGGATCAAGAATGTGAAGAAGCACTTAAGGGTGGAATGTACCCTATAGTAAAGTCAAACTCGGTAATTTAAGCGAGAGCGTTTGTCGAGAAACCCGAACGAAGTTATTATGGGTAAATTAATTATAAATTATTATGAAGTCTATACTTTATTCAATACAGTTCTACCCACTCTTTTATTCTACCTAGTTGTGTTCAATGTTTAAATTTGACTCCGAAAAAATTAGACTTTGATTTTTCTATTGAAACTTCGTTGGGAGAAACCTTCGTTACCTCCACTGTTTATTAATCTTGTTGTTTCAAATAAACACTTTCACGATCTTATCTCTTTGAAAATACTTGCCTTTTGAGGTAATTTTTTGAAAATGATTGATTAACTACTCATTATTCTTTTTGTAAGGTTGTTAGCTTTCATATTCCTAACCAACCCGTTATCTTAATTCAAAGTAACCAAACCCTAAAGTTAATCTTTGTTATATCAAGCCATAAGTAAAGAGCCTCGATCCTTTCGTTGTTGACTTCTTTGTGTGAAATGCACCAAGCCGGACTTTACGTAGGCGACGTCGTGGATCAAGATGGCAAGTTGATAGGTATCATTGTGAGGTGCTATCTGTGTTAAGGGATAGAAGTCACAGTTGGTATTAATGTGACGACTATCCAAGTCTTGGACGAGAGTAATAGATTTTGAATGATATTTCTATCATTAATAAATTTCTTGGCGTATTCTTGAAGTCTTCCTAGCCTACCCTAGAACGTGAAATCGAATTTTGTATTGACCCCAAAGATAAAAACCCATTTCTTAAACCCTCAAATATTTCTTCAACTAAAAGGATCATTACGTGGATTATGATGAAAGTCATAATAAAAGGATAGAACTGATGAAAATCATGGGTATATGAAGTGTTAGTAAATTTTAAGATGAGTTATGTTGGTTAGTATGTGAAAACATGAAAGTTTCTTAGAAATCACAAAGAGTTGAAAATCAGATTTTGGTGAAAAACGTAACATGAAATTCAATTGACCATATCTCCTATTATATTTTGAATTTTTGAGTGTGGTCAAGTCCTAGAGTTAGATCTATGAGTTACCTAACTAGTCTAAGTGGAATTACTAGAAAAGGTGTTGTAAATTTTTGTGTGGACTGATTTTAGCAAAGGAGTGCAAAGCTGCAAAAACCAAAAAAGCTGCTGCCATGATTTTAGACGGGCTGTTTCGGCCACTTAAATTTTGAGAAAAATTCTGGCCTTTTGGGACTTGAAGGTATATGGTATAAAGTACCTCCTGTCCAAAAATGAGCTCATTCTGACTTAAAATGAGCAAGTTATGACTATTTCAATATTTAGGTTTTTCCGACGAAAAATGCTATAATCGGAGTTCTATAACTCCGATGACCATGAAATTTAAACTGGAAGCTCACGTTAACATGTGTAAGGTCCTGCCAAGATTTGGGAATTTTGGAGTTAAACTTGAGGTAGCTAATTTCTTAAGGAATTAATTAGAAATTGATTTTTGAAAAATAGTAAATGAATTTTAAAAATTTCGAGAAAATATATTTTCATTATGAGACTATATTATGCTAAAACCCAGAAAAAGAAATATTTTTGGGACTGATTTGGTATTTTCATGAAAATAGTTTAGTTCTGAACATATGAGTTAAATATGTTATGTGAAGTAACAAAGTTGAAAATAGGATTTTATGGCTAGAGAATCCTATATAGAATATATGCATATTTTTTTGATGATGAGGATTTGATAATTGGTGATGATATCTTATGAGTATGGCATTTTGGATGATTAAATGCATTATATGGTAAAACGTAAACAATTGAGATAAATTGTTTATAAATTTAAGAAGTGATTAAAATATTGTTATAATATTAATGATATTAGATTATGAGATTATTAAGTGATTGATAACATGGGGATATTCTTGAATCTCGGATAAATTATATTATAAATGTTTAATATTTATCCTTTATCTCATTTGATTGATTCTTTATATCGTTATCCTCATGTTTATATTATGTTGAAAGTTATCTCGTGGCTCTCAGAAGTGCATAGATGGACTTGGTATGATTATGACTGTGGATTGTTTAAGATAATCATAACCGTAATTGAAAAACACGATTATCTTTGGCCAGTAGTGCATGGATAATTTGTGGTCGTGATACTAATGAATACACGATTATCTTTGGGTCGTAGTGCATGGATAATTTGTGGTCGTGATACTAATGAATACACGATTATCTTTGGGTCAGTAGTGCATGGATAATTTGTGGTCGTGATACTAATGAATACACGATTATCTTTGGTAGTAGTGCATGGATAATTTGTGGTCGTGATACTAATGAATACACGATTATCTTTCGTAGTAGTGCATGGATAATTTATGGTCGTGATACTAATGAATACACGATTATCTTTGGCCGTAGTGCATGGATAATTTGTGGTCGTGATACTAATGAATACACGATTATCTTTCGCCGTAGTGCATGGATAATTTGTGGTCGTGATACTAATGAATACACGATTATCTTTGGCCGTAGTGCATGGATAATTCGTGGTCGTGATACTAATGAATATCCTTGGCCTGTAGTGCAGGGATGATTCGATGATATGGATTAATTATTGAGCTGAGTCTCAAAGAATGAAATATTAATTCATGGATGTGGTAAAAGTCATCTTTGGTCAGTAGTAGACTTGGTATGATTATGACCAAGGATTATTCAGTATAATCATGATCAGAATGAAAACACGAATATCCTCGGCCGTTGGTGCATGGATAATTCGTGGTCGTGATACTATTAAGTCGCGCCTCAAAGATTATTATTGGTTTTATGCTTGTATATCTTTGGCCTGTAGTGCAAAGATGAATTGTGAATAAATATCTTTGGCCGGATTGCAAAGATGAATTTAATGTTTTCAACGATAAAGGTATTCAAGGTATCCTCACCTCTTTATCATACTGTGTATCGCACCCTAATTTCGAGGGCAAAATTCCATAAGGAGGGAGATTGTGAGACCCCATATTTTATCAATAAAGATTTAAATTTTGTCGAAATAATTTTTAATATTATGGTGTGAATTTGAGATAATATTATAGTTGTGGGTAGTATTTATAAATTTTGCAAAGTATGGAAGTTGTTATAAAATATTCGTTTGGTCTGGGAATATTCTTTTTGTTAGGAATATTCGCATAACTACTCAATCATTGGTGGACCCCACAATGTAATTATTGTCGGATCGAGAAAAGGACAAAATATTTTATAAAAATAACTACGGAGGTGTTACCGTTAAAACCTGTTGAACTACCCGGTGGTAAAAGTACGAAGAATACGCGTGGTTGCATAGTACCACAGTATTGATTATTGATGCTTACGTGAGAAGTCACTCATTTATGCTCAATTATTGCTACAAGAATTAACGTGATCATATCTCTTATATTATTGATTCAATTATTGTCACAAGATCATCTGTATAATATGTTATATTATTAATTGAGACGACAAGTTATAAATGATTAATAACTGTTGAAGGATTAAAAAATGTGTTGATTAAAAATAAAATGATTTATGGTAATATTTATTCAATCCTTAATGTATATAAAGAGTCTGTTATGAGACGTTTGTGGTAAGTTTGATTATTTTATGGGGGGCCCATATGTCATTATCTAAGAGTTTCTTCGTCAATAGTAATTACCTTTGTGAATAGTAATTACCTTCGTCAATAGTATTTACCTTCATCAATAGTATTTACCTTCGTCAATAGTAATTACCTTCGTCAATAGTAATTACCTTTGTGAATAGTAATTACCTTCGTCAATAGTATTTACCTTCGTCAATAGTAATTACCTTCGTCAATAGTAATTACCCTTGTGAATAGTAATTACCTTCGTCAATAGTAATTACCTTTACCAGACGTCAAACCACTTGCCGTTTCACATTAAAGGCCAAACCACTTGTCGTTTCACATTACAAAAGTGCCGAACCACTTGTCGTTTCACATTACAAAGCGCCGAACCACTTGTCGTTTCACATTACAGCGATCGAACCACTTTTCTTTTCACATCACCAGTCGTCAAGCCACTTGCCTTTTCACATGGTAGGTGCTAAGCTAGAAATCTTCTATAAATAGAGGCCTAGTGCTTCATTATTTTTCACGAATTCACTGAAACTCTAGAGAGAGAAACTATAGAGAGAAAGAAGAAAAGTATTCTGCTACTTCACCTTGCCAATATTCAGCTTCTTCTAAGGTAGGGAATATTATTTGTTGTATTCGTAAAGGGTGTTATTCTTTCTTATTCATGAAGAGAACTGTTGTTATTCCATTGCTTATTATTACATTGAATAACTCGTAAAAGTGGTATACCCTATACATAACTCAGATACGCCAGATACCCTATACTTGGTGAAATCCTTATATTATTCCATTCTTATTTATTTCATTGAATAACTCAGATATCTGAATCCCCTATACTTGGTGATCTCTCTTCGTTATTCCATTCTTTATTATTCTCGTTGGAATATTCTCGTTCGTGTGTTTTTTACACCGGACCGGTTCCATTGTTTATTATCCCGCATTTATTATTCATTTGGAATATCCATGTCGTGTGTTTTTTACCGGACCGGTTTCATTGTTTATTATTCAAAGATTTATTATTCTGTTGGATCATCCGCCGTCAAAGGTGAATTTCACCCCGACCGTTCCGTTATTATTATATACATTGTTGAATAACTGCTCATGCGGCACCGCATGCATGGTGATTTCTTTTGTTATTCCATTCTTTATTATACTCGGTTGGTTAAATCTTTTACTTCTATACTCCATGAAATTAGTGGAATATCCTTGATATTTGCGCTTCATCCAAAGATCTTTTCATGGAAATATTCTTCCGATCATTCTTGAATTTTACTCTACAAAACAAAGATCATTTTGACAATTTGGACGTTAATAATTCTCGGATAAAATAATTCTTGAACTTGTTTTATTGAATTATTATGTCATTGTCATCATCCTCATGTTATATTATGTTATCTTCTGACTTACGTGTATAGATGAACTTAGTATGATTATGACCAGGATCATTCGGTATAATCATGGCTTGTTATAAATGATGTGATAAAAGTCCTCGATTGGCTCGTAATGCGTTGATGGATAATTTTTGGTATGATTATGACCGGGGGTGATTCGGTATAGTCATGACCATTGATAATTTGATGAATATCCTGGTCGTAGTGCGTGGGTGATTCGATGATGTGGATTATTTATTAAAGTTGAGTCTCAACTATAACTTGATGATGAAAAACCTTTTAAAACCTAAAAGATAGTAGACTTTATTCTCTACTTGACTCTTTTAATGGATTGCTTATTCCACCGCAGTTAAACTTGTTGTCTATATCGTATTTTATCGGTTTAACTTCGTTGAAGGCTAATGATAAATTATTTCGCATTATCTTAGTCATAATATTTCTTCTTGGGCTAGTTGAGCTCACCCTTTCTTTCACTATTCTCTTCGTGAAACGAGAACATAGTTGGGGACGAGTCGAGGAACGGAGTAATGGTCCCGAGGATAGCATTAGTAGTCCTCACTATTACGTGAAATAGTGTGATAATAGTAGTAATGAGGACTCCTTTTGAGTTTGTATAATATCTAGTAGACAATATTTGTATTCAAACTCACGCTTTATGTCGATTATTATACTACGCTTATATTAGTAAGTTGTATTTGAATTTATGTACCATGTAAGTGGCGACCCAAGATGGGTGACATATACCTAATTTTGGGGGCGTCACATATAAGAAAATAAAAGTTATACGAATAATACCTGGAGTTCCATCCCCAGCTGCCATAGTATCTAGAACTGTCTTGTTGAAGACTCTTGCAGTTGATTTTGGTCCCGTTATCGCTAGAGTCCCGCTGCTTTTCCCTGTGTTCACACTTTCTGCCAACATTTTCCTTTTTGGACAGTCCTTCACCTTATATTATGTTAACCCACACCTGAAACACCCACTGTTCATCCTTGGATTGGGGCAATTAGGAGAGATATGTCCCTCCTGCCCAGACTTATAACACACAAACTTGCCCTTTAAACACTCTTCTGAGTGATTCTTTCCACAATTCCAACATTGCACAACCTGTTTCTTTCCAGCTCCTGGCCTATTTTTGGTATTTCTGAAATTATCTCCTTTCCTCTTTCCAGTCCTAACACCGCTACTCCCTTTTCCTGCTCTAGCTTGATTTGTCTCCCACCCAAAATTTGCCTCCCCTTTCATCGTATAGGTGGCAAAAGCTATCTTTTGCCCCTCTGTTACCCTAGCTATCACAAACACTTTTACATGGTCAGTTGATCCCTTAAATCCTGGCGGTTCGACTACCTTGAAGTCTTTGAAGTTTGCCGATCGATTATCTGGCTGATTTCCCACGGCTGGTATTCCCTTATGCAAATCTTGACCGACCATATTCGTAAAATTCTGTATCGGGTATGGTTGTCATCGAGCTTTGTTGACAGGTTCTTCTGCCTTTTGGTTTTGTTTTGTCCTGGTGGCATTATCTGATAAAATCACGTTCATCCAACTAATTCTAGTACTTTACACCATGTAGCATAGCACCTACTGCTTAAAACATCCGATATCACTTTTTAACACAAAAGTTAGGAATCGCAGCCACAACTTATACAAAAGTTGAGAATATTACATTACACCCACATACTAAACATATATATTACATTCAACACACCTACACAATAGAACCTATACTACCTATTCACTACGCCTTTTTTTTAATCTTGGACAACCTTTTGCCTGATGACCTTCTATCCCAAAAATAAAACAGACACCTTACTTTGGATTGGGACAATGAGGAGAGAAATGTCCCTCATGTCCACAATTGTAACAAACATTTTCACCTTTCCTGTATACGCCTTCATGTTTCATTTCACAGTTTGTACACATCTCTATTCAGTTAAGGTTCCCTTGGTTGTTATCAGAATTTCCTATATCACGGTCTTTCATCTTTATCTTCCCCTTCTTGCTCGGAGCTGCACACGATTTGTTGCTTTTGGCTCCTATTTGATCAATTTGGATTTTAAGCTTATCTTGTTCTTCCATTATTTCTATTAATGCTTTCCACAATTGTCTATTTAACAGCTTTTCTATTTCCCACAACTTTTCCAGAGAAGAAACCTTATTCCTCAGATTCTGCACCTCCGTTGATGTTTGATCAGCTCCAACTTCAGTGTCCGAATCACTATCTGTTAGTTCCACCATTTTTGGATCTAGTACTACGTTTTCCACAATAACCACCTCATCGAGGTTGCTTTCATTGTGAGCCTCTATTTCAGCTATTGGCTTTGATATTGGCTCTTTCTTTACGATCTAAGGGTATCCTAATCCTTTTCCACCTGACATCTGCACACAGAAAGTAATCTGATTAGCATATAATATATACACATAACAAATAATAGTTTTATATAAATTATCGTTTATTTTGTTTGACGATGGATTTATTCAATTCATCTCTTTTTAAACTCTATATGAGTTATTTGTATTTTCAACGTTTCCCTCTGTTCTAAGGTTATAGCCTAAGGTCTATCCCACCTAAGGTTTCTAACCCTAAAGCTTTGATACCATAATGTGACGCCCCCAAATTTAGGTACTTGAAACCCGAACTCGGTGCTTCACGATACCATTTCTATGAGCTGAATAATACTAATAATAATAACAATAATATATATACTAAACTTAATTTACATTTATATCAGAGTTTAATCTCAAGTACGCAACCTTTAATACATTCATTACATGATAATTAATAGATATCATTCTTATCTTAATAAAGTCAAACTATTACATAATATAACACCAACTTATTTAGCAACCTTTCCTTTCCCCTTGTTCTTGGCAGAGCCTTCAGGTTGTTCACACTTAGCTAAAAACATTTAAATTAAGCAAAGATGAGCATTGTATTGCCCAGCAAGTACTAGCAACAATAAATATTAGCTGAAAGGATTAAATGTTTTCTTTGAACAACACTTCTGCAACGAATCAACAGTTGTGAAGTATGCTGAACCAATAATAAACAACATATCATTTCGATTTCAAAATTTTAAAACTACGTACTGACTATAAATGAAGATAAGTTGATAGACTATGAACATTTTTTTTTTAATTTTTGCAAAGGTTTAGCAGAACTTCATCCACAACCAATTATAACTTACAGGCACGAGGGTGATCATCTCAATGTGCCCTGTATTGATCAATACTACATACAAGAACAATATTTTTGTTCATCTTATCCATCTTTGGCGCACAAAAGTTTCCCATGTTCGGAATGTTTATACTTAGTAGGGAATCCGAACCAAAGCATTTTGATTGGATACAATAAAGTGCTATCATGTTCAAAAATATTTTTAAATCTATGTCTAGCTGGGTCAAATAGCTTAGACGGCTTTTAATTAATGTATACATACCAAAAATTAATAGGTATGTATCAACATATGATTAAATACAATAATTATCCAAGTGAGGTCACTTGTATAACCAAGCTTAGAAATTAACGAATAGAATATATATCTTGATCTATAATAACAGAATTAAAGAACTTATACAATAGATTATAATATAATAACTTACTTATCCAGAATCATTGCATAATTATATACAAAGGTTATGATATTTGAACAATGAGAAAGAATAGTTCAGACATTCGCTTACGCATTTCCATTACATAAAGTAAATGCAAAGATAAGATACTTGCCTGGTCTGCTACTTACACAACTTAGTTTTATCTTTTATATCAAGCCCTATCATTTATAAGATCATTTATTCGACTAGAATAATATATCATAACATATAGTACTGTTATTTGCAGTTAACACATTACCTAAACACATTGTCACATATGTTTAGCAGTCATTGGATCACAAACAAGCACGTATACAGACAATTTATATAAGTTCAGATCAATTTCTGAAACATGTCAGTGTACCGACGGCTTTATCGGGTCTAAGACTCTATCTTGAAGTTCAATATCCATTTGCATAACTTAAATAACAGTCATATTATTTTTAAATAACTTATAATAATTTTTAATTAATTATTATAATTTATCATGATTTTTCAAACACCAGAATCATTATTAAATAATTTAAATATTAAATAATTATATTATCATTAATATTTAATTAATATTAAACTATTAATAAAACTATTGCAAAAATATTAAAGTTATTTATAATAACTCAAAATATTTTAAAAGTATTAATATTACCCTTAAATGATTTTTAAAATAATTAAAATTATTTTAAATAATTACCATTAATATTTAAATATTAATGCATTATTTATCAAGATATTAAAAGTCATTTATTATAACTTAAAATATTTTTAATTCATTTATTTCCTTTTTAAATGATGTTTAAATCAATAAAATCATTTTTAAACTATTTATTTAATATAACTATTAAATAATTCTAGTATCATTAATATTAAATTATTAATGAAATTATCCTTTAAATATTAAAAGTTATATTTTATAACTTCAAATATTTTTAAACACTTTATTTTTATTTAAAATGATTTTTATAATATTAAAATAATTTTTAAACTAATTTATTTAATATAATTATTAAATAATCTAATATCATTAATATTAAATAATTAATGAAATTTACTTTAAAATATTAAAAGTTATATTTTATAACTTAAAATATTTTTAAATACCTTATTATCATTTAAAATGATTTTAATATAATAAAATCATTTTTAATTAATTTATTTAATGCATTTATTAAATAAATTAATATCAATAATATTTAAATAAATACTAATATTTATGGAAAATATGCCAAATTATTAGAAGTTAATTTTATAACTTCAAATAATTTTTAAAATAATTTTGGAATTTTTTTAAATTAATTTCTATATTTAAATGATTTTTAGAAAATAAATTAAATAAAATTACAAAGTCTCATCACTATAGCCTTTTAGCTTATTTAAAGTGTAGTCTTTGATGTTCTTGAACACCAAGAACACACAATGATATGCCATTCTTAAGTGACCTTGTTTGACCATCTATACTTACGATCTTGATGTTTCGGGCAAGGTAATAGATTAATTTTTAAAGACTAATGCAACACTATATGATCCAAAGAATTATCGAGTTCATTTCATAACACATGTGTAAGATATAGAGCTTTGAAATCACTGTCAGACATGTTCTTCATGTTCTGGGCTGCCTAGAAACTTGAAGTCAACGATGTTCATGACTTTATTACATGCAATCAGTTCATGTTATGGGTGATCTAAACGTCAGGCCTTGTAGAGAAACTAATAGGGTACATGTTTTGAACACTAAACAAGTCTAAACATCATCAATCAGAAAGATCTAAAGCCTTGAACAAGCTGTCAGAGCTGTTCTTCATTTTCTGGGTTACCCATAAATGAAGAACAGTTCGTGTAGCCATATTTGGGCTTCCACAACTTGCAGTCCGTGTATCATGTTTGTGATATAATGTGTTAGTTCCTAGTAGGCACAATATAGATCTAGAAGGGGGGGTTGAATAGATCCTTTTAATTTCAAATACTTTTCTCGTTTATTTGAAATTGCTCCTGAATTAGCATATGACAAACATAATAATCTTTTCAAGCATAGCGGAATAAGTAAAAGATACCCTTCATTGATATATTCATAATCAGACATACATTGTTCGTAGATTTAATTTAGTAGTAAGCAGTTAAAACATACAAAGTAGTTATAGCAGATAATGTACATAATGTAAATGACATAAAGTAAAGGACACAAGGGGTTTTAAGTGGTTCAGAGACTCAAGCTCTTAATCCACTCTTCTGCTTTCATCTAGCAGGATTTCCACTAAGGAAGGGCAGCACCCTGAATCACTAAGATTCCTTCAAGGCCAACAGCCTTGGAACTTTAGTTCACTAAGAACTCTTCAAGGCAGCAGCCTTGGAACTTCTCTAGTTCCCTAGGAACTCTTCAAGCCCAACAGGCTTGGAACTTCATTTAGTCCCTCTGGACAAGGACCCCTCAGGCCCTGGCTTCTTGTTGTTGTAGTTGTCATTGTTATTGGTGCTGAGCTGCTAAGATGTCATTAAGCTTGAACATCATTTGTACTTAGCAGCTTGGTGTAGTCCTCTTTGCATTCTGCTTCGAGTCTGGACCACATCTTTTTTGGTACAGCTGATCTTCACTCTTTTCTCCTCATCTTCATCTGATATTAGCTGTGCACCATCACCATCTGGATTGGCTAAGTCTCTGAGCTTTTGGTAGACTTAGTCAGGCACTTAGCAATCTTTGAACCCTTCTAGAATGATTTGCAGACATGATTCTGCATCTGTTCTTTTTCAGCTTTTGGTTCATGGTGATCTGTAGAGTGGCTCTCTTGATCTTCTTTGTACTCTGCCACTTTTCTAAATGCTATCTCCTTGGCCTTCTTGGCTATCAGCTTAGCTGCCATCTTCAGTGGCAGTCTCATCTTTGTTGAGTGAAGCTTTGATCTGTTTAAGTCCTTCTTCAAAGCTGCTTCACTTCCACCTTTATAGTCTTACATTCACTAAGACTTGTTCTCTCAATCTCTGGTGGAACTCGTAGAATCAACAATAGCATTCTTTAACTCAACGATTCTGCAACATGACAATCATTAGCCCTCCTTTGATCGTTGAAGCTTTGGCTTATTTATACTCCTTCCCAATCTTCTTGTTGAGAAGTAGCCGTTGAAAGCTCTTTGAAATGCTTCGCAGATCTCGAGTTATTTGGTGTAGACTGCAGATGTGACATGTCAACTTTTTTTGACTTTCTGAACCTGCAGTCTACTATTTCTCCTACCACGTGAGAGATGTCACTCTGATGACTCAGGCAGGTCAATGACTTTATTTCCTCCTTCTGATTTCTCGATCAGAGGTTGTCCTTTTGCATCGATGCTCTCAATAAGCTCTTGTTCGAATACCAGCCTTCAGTTTAAACGGTTGCCAACGCTTCAATCTTCGAATGATTGAACTCTACGATTCTGATGCATGCATTTCTTGGACCTGATCGTAGTGTCTTGTTGACTGTTGCTCATATGACACGTAGAGACAACACTACGATCTTTGAAGGATGTTCATTGGATCTTCAATGTAGAACACCTCTTACTTCTCTTGTGCAGTGCTTTAATACTTCTATTTGCTTTGACTGCTACTGCACTTGCTGACTTTCCTTAGTCAGTTACTGAGGTCTTCTTATGATCAGCTTGTGGAAGACTTCATCTTGAGTGGCTTCACAACTCAATCTGAATGCTTATTGGGTTAATGCTTCAGTCTTCTATTAGCTTGCATGCAATTCTTTAGTGTTCTTTGGTTTCCTTCAGGTGGGATGTATCTTTGCAGTGCCAACCAAAGGCTTCATTCCTTTGGATATTCAGGGAGTGCTCATTTATTGAGAATTGTGTTACTCTACGATTCGCTTTGGGCGCCAGGAGCACATCCGTTAAAGCCTTAGTTCTCGCACTCTACGATTACGCCTTGTCAGTGCAGACATACTACGACTCGAGATCGATGTTGACACTCTATGATTTTTGTCGTCAGGCTTGTTGTCTTCATCCGATCTTGCTTCAACCGCGATCTCTCGCCTCGATACGATCAGTAGACTCTACGACTCTGAGTGTAGTCTACGATTCTTGACTTGGCTTCGGCAGATGCTTGGTCGGCTCGTAGGCCGGCTATCTTTACGATTCTGAACATGACTTTCTCAGCAGACTATGATTCTAAGGAAGTTCTAGTCGACACACTACGATCCTTCCTCGTCTCTCCTGGCAGTCTATGAACTCCAAGATCTACTATCTTGCATACTACGATTCTGCCTCGATAGCTCTTGAGTTATCCTTGACTCTCCTAGTAGACTATGATTTCTGGTGCAGTGCTCGACGATCAGACAAGCCTATTTATTACATTATAGGATCAACCTAACATGATTGATCTTTCTATATTTATAATCCTTGTACATCATTTTTTAAGGACTTTACAAAGTTGTTTTGCTTATGTAGGATCAACCTAACATATATGATCAATTCATTCTAAGTCCTTGTACATATGTTTCTATAATCTATCAAAGGACTTTACAGCTTTTCTTAATGCAAGCATACTTGCATATTCATTCATATATATATATATATATCATATTCAAATCATATATAAATAGGAATATCATTCACATGAATATTCCTGACAATCTCCCCTTATTTGATTATGACAAAAACAATAAGTGCATATGCATGTTATGGATGAATCTTATATACAGTGAGCAGCTGTATTTCTAAAACAGATAATTATGAATGTCATTTATAATGATATGGAATTTAATACACTATGACATTTTACATCCTGGATCCAGAACATACCTAACTAGTTAGAGATGTACCTCTTTTGTCTCCATGTATGTTTCCAGGATGTCTGTTGATCAACTATTCATCTGTTTAATTTGTTTGCTCCTGCTCCCCCGGAGATGTTGTCTTCATTTCTTTTGTCTGCTCCTCTACAGATGTATGCTCCTCTTCTTCTTCTTCTAGCTCCCCCTCAACCTTTGCAGTTAAAAGCTCATCATCTTTTGGCTCCCCCTCAGATGATGACCCAACTTCTTCTTGTGTTGCCTTCTTCTTTTCTTTCATTCTGCTCTTCTTGCCCTTTCTTGAGTGCCTTTTACTCTGCCTCTTTCTATGCCTCTTTTTCTCCCTCTTCTTGTCATTGATCACTTGGGAGAGCTGTTCCATATTGGACATAAGCTGCTCCATCAGATAAGAGGAGTTAGCAACTTCAATCTTGAGTTCTTGTTGACTTAACTCAAGTTTTATAGAGAAAGACTGATTCATGTTGTCAATCTTGTCAGAGAGGACTTGGAGTTGTTCTTCATTAGCCTTCTATGTTCGTAGAGCTTCTGCATTCTGATCATGTATGGCCTTTAGATATATGTGATCTCTCTCTTTGATTTTGAGAGATACACCAGCCATAGTAGCTTGAAGTCTGTTTTGAACTAAATTATCTTCTATTGTTGTCTGTCTCTTAGATTCTTAAGTGAGTAGAGACGTCTTCTCAATTAGATCATCATAATTTTTAATCAGCTCCTACTCCATAGGAGTTTGGTTATCTAGTTGGGCAGCCTCTTGTTGAACCTCAGATTGGACTCTACGATTTTTATCTTTGGACATATTTTCAAAGGTGTTGAGAATCTGAAAAATCGTTGAGTACCAATCATTATTGGAGGATGAAGAAGGCTCAGATAGCTGAGCTTGAGTAGATGGAGGCTTCTCAATTTGGATTTGAACACCATCAGTGGTAGAGTGAACAGATTCTACGATTATTCCCTTGGCCATAATCCTTCTGCCTTCAGTGTCCACTCTACGATCAAAGGGAATAAAGTGATTGCCACCACGTCTGTAGACTTTGTAGTGGGGCTGGTCTTTGATCATCATTATTGCATAACTCTTCACCCTTGGGAAGTTCTGAGCCACCAGCTCAAGACTTGGAATTTCCGGAAGTACTTCTGGTTGTTTATTCGAGACTTTCTCTGCTATTTTTCTGTTACTCCCATCTGGAGAGGTGACAAGATGGTATCCTGGTTCCTCTGCTTGCTGATGTGCAAAATCAGAATCTTTCTCTATTTCTTCTCTTTTTGAACCTGAATCTTGCTGACTCCTTTCATCTTCTTCATCAGTAGAAGTCTTCTTGTTATTTTTCATTTTCAGAACCTTCTTTAGACACATCTTCCTTGGAATCATCTTCTTCAAATCTAGTCCCGTCTTCAGTACTTTTTTCATATGATTCATATTCATCATTACTTAATTTAATGACTTCCGTAGAGTGATAATTTTTCTTTTTGGAGGCAAATTTAGCAAGTAAACTGTAGTTCTTCCTTCTTCTTGGAGGTTCAGCTATGGAGGTGTCAGACTCTTCTTCCTCTTCAGACTCTAAGGCCTTTGGATCATCAGACGAACTTTTTTGAGGTTCAGCATTGGCAGGGGCATGTCCTTCTCCCTCAGAATCAACATTATTTGACCCATCATCTAGGCTTGTTGGAACATTTGTATTTGGAGATACAGTTGGGTCAGCTTGTAGCTTTTCTTCATCATCAGAGTGAATGCTCTGAGAGTTAGCTATAGGGCTTGCACATTTGTTTTCATCATAAGGGTTTACATTTTTTTTCATGAATCCAGCTCCACATTTATCGCTGGATTTGTTCTTTGGGGACTCAGTCTTGAGATTATCAGTTCCCTTTACTTCTTCTAACTCTACGTTCTCCTTTTCGTCAGATGTACTCTCTTGGGAGACTGGGGTTGGTTTGTTTTCCACCTTAGCTCTCTTTCTTGATGGCCTTTGAAGCAGTCTGTTACTTCTCCTCTTAGTGGTTTCTGTAGTCTGGACTTTTTCTTCTTCAACCTTGTCTTCCATGGAGAGAATTTTCGGTAGGGCCTCAATTTTCCTCACACCTTTGGATTTCTTCCTGGATGGTATGGTTACTGCTAGTACAGAGTCATCAGATTCAGAACTTTCCACCTCTTTTGCCTTTCTTTTCTTAGCAGAGTTCTTTCTGCTGCCCCCAGTTGTTGTTAGCTTCCTGTTTTCCTTTTGGTTCTTCTTGTAGTTTACGAACAGCTAAGGAGACATTATTTTGTGAACATTTAGAGGCTCTCCTTCATCATCCTTGATTTTGCTTCCTAGCTTCTTCTTTAGCACTATACTCAACAGTCTTCCATGAAACACCTTTGTCAGGGGTTTATCTGTAGACTTCTTCAACACAGCCTTTTCTACCCATTTAGAGAACTTGTCAAAAAGGATAACTCCAAAGTTGATTCGCTTCTTGAGAACTATTGTAAACATCATCTTCAGTTGTTGATCAATCACTGTGTCATGTGTCGTATCCTTGCATACTATCTCAGCAAGGAACTCGACTTCCTCAGGAAACTCCTTCTTCATGTCCTTTAGACTAGGGTTTCTTTGGTACCGCATTAGCCTCTTGCCTTCTTCAATGTTGACTTCATCCAGGTTTATCAGACCTTGATTGGGAAACCATAGACATTGATTGATGTTTGATGCTCTTATCTTCAGACTTGACCCTTTCACCTTAGTGGTCAGAAGCCCAGAATTTGTTGAAGCATTTGAGTAGAACTGCCTCACCAGCTCTGTATAGACTGGAGTGTCGGCCTCCAAGCACTCATAGAATCCAGCCTTCTTTACGAGCTCAAGTATGTACTTGAACTTCATTTCTTATTTTTCGAACTTTTTGAAGCCGAGTTGGATTCCTGTTATAACTCGCCATTCTGCCATTTGAAGAGTTCAAGGTATATGGGTATGTGATTTAGAGAGATTTATGAGAGATAGCTGATTGTGATTTGGGTTCTAGAAGTTTAATTGATTTAAGCTTCGAAGAGGATTTTAGGGTTTAAAAATGGGAGGGAGAGAGGTTAGATAGTTTCTGGTAACTGTTTGCAGATATTGAATTTGTCTTTATGGCAGTTCCTTCTAACTCTGCATACGCTGTGATGTGTCAACTAGCCATTGCTTGCACGATGCCCAGTAATGAGCTGTAACTTCCCCATTAACTCTTCAGTTTAATGTCCCTTTTTAAAACAAATAGTTGTCAATGACGTTGATTGACCATTGACCATCTTGGTTCGTAGAGTAGCATGGTAAGGCAGCTATGGACTCTACATTTTCCTTTGTTGACTCAACGATCAACTTTTGAGAGATGCTGCAGTGGATGATTTAGACATTAATCCCCATCTTGAAACTGTATAGCTTGATCACTGATGTACCCCCAAGCTAGTCTGGGCACTTCAGTTCTGAGATGCGTTTGCATCGATGCTCTCAATAAGCTCTTGTTCGAATACCAACCTTCAGTTTGAACCGTTGTCAACGCTTCAATCATCGGATGACTAAACTCTACGATTCTGATGAATGTATTTCTTAGATCTGATCGTAGTGTCTTGTTGACTTTTGCTCATATGACACGTAGAGACAACACTACGATCTTTGAAGGATGTTCATTGGATCTTTAATGTAGAACACCTCTTGCTTCTTTTTTGTGCGCAAAGGCTTCAATACTTTTATTTATTTACATCGCACTTGGCGACTTTTCTTAGTCGGGCCATCGAGGTCTTCTTATGATCAGCTTGTGGAAGACTTTATCTTGAGTGGCTTCACAACTCAATCTGAATGCTGATTGGGTTGATGCTTCGGTCTTCTGTTAGCTTACATGCCATTCGTTTAGTGTTCTTTGGTACCCTTCAGGTGGGATGTATCTTTGCAGTGCCAACCAGAGGCTTCATTCCTTTGGATATTCTGGAAGTGCTCATTTTTTGAGAATCGTTTTTACTCTACAATTCTGCCTTGGCATTGTGAGCGCATCTATTAAAGCCTTAGTTCTGCACTCTACGATTCTGCCTTGGGTTATGCAGACACTACGACTTTGAGATCAGATCTTGACACTCTACGATTTCTATCGTTGTGCTTGTTTTCTTCATCTGATCTTGCCGATCGCGATCTCCGCTCTCGTCACGATCAAGAGACTCTCTACGACTCGAGTGTAGTCTACGATTCTCGACTTCGGGCTTGGCATATGATACGTCGGCTACCAGTAGAAAGTTATTTGTCTCTATGATTCTGAACATGACTTCCTCAGTAGACTACTATTCTGAGAAAGTTCTACTCGACACACTACGATCCTTCCACGTCTCTCCTGGAAGTCTATGAACTCCGAGATCTACTATCTTGCATACTACGATTCTGCCTCGATAGCTCTCGAGTTATCCTTGACTCTCCTGGAAGGCTACGATTTCTGGTGCAGTGCTCGACGATCAAACAAGCCTATCTATTACATCATAGGATCAATGTGAGATCCCAAATTTTATGAAATAAAAGTATTCAATTTTTCTATTTTAGTAAATACTTAATTTGATAAAAGGTTAAAGTTAAGGGTGATATTTGAACATTTTTCAAAGTAAGAAAGTTTTCATAAAAAATCGGTGATAAAAGTACATTAATACGCTTGGTTGCATAGTAGCACACGGTATTGATTATTCATGCTTATGTGAGAAGTCACCGCTTATACTCAATTATTGCTACAAGAATTGCCGTGATCATATCTCTCATATTATTGATTCAATTATTATCACAAGATCATCTCGCATAATATGTTATATTATTAAATCAATAATTCGAGACTTCGCAGTTATTCATATTATTATTTCCAATATTGACAATGTCTAGAAGTTCTATCAATGAGAGGTTTGGTCACCTAATTGCGCTCCAAAAAGAAGAAATCCCTTATCGAAAAGCCCCCTCTTTCCTGGGAACGACCTGGTTGTTAAATATTATGGGTTATAATATTAATGATGAATAAGTTCGTGTTGATTAAAGATGAAATTGATAGTTTCATTGTGTTGGGATTATTAGTGTTAGTGGAAATCGACATCTATTATGATAATAATTCATGTCTGGAGGTTATATTGACCAATCGGGTAATTAACCGGATAAATGAGCAATTAATTGCTATTAATTCACATGCTTATAACTATGTGTTCACATGTGTGTACTATTGATTCACATGATATACTATTAGGGGAGTTGGTGCAAGATTGATAATACTTGCATGACTAAATTAAAAATAGAGGTATAGTTGAAGGTACTATACTATAATTAATTTTTTCACATGTTTTGAACTATTGAGTCACGTGATTTACTATTGATTCACATGATTTACTATTAGGGGAGGTGGTGAAAGTTTGATAATACTTGCAGGACTAAATTAAAAATGAAGAAAAAGAGGAAGGTATTATACTGTAATATTTCGAGCCCCGAAATGTGCAATTATTGAAACTATATTTTTGTATAAATAGCAGCTCATTCTTCCTTCATTTCTCACTAATTCACTAAAGCTATAGAGCAATTATTATAGAGAGAAATTATATAGAGAAAGAAGAAGAGAAGTCCGCTACCTCACTATTCCAAAGATCCAGCTTTTCTTCTAAGGTAAGGGGTATTATTCTTTTCGTATTCATGAAGAGAGTTATTTTCTTTCAATACTCGTAAGGGTTGTTATTCCATTCTTTATTATTATGTTGGAATAACTCGTTTACATGCAATACCGCATAAATGCTGTGAAATTCTTCGTTATTCCATTCTTTATTATTCATTGGAATAAACTGTCTGTAAGGGCCTATCGCATGCCTCGTGAATTCGGTTGTTATTCCATTCTTTATTATTCATTTGAATATCCCATGTCTCGGGCGCGGATTACGCATGACACAGTTCCAATCTTTATTATTCATTGAATATCTCGTTCGTGAGGATGACGCGTACGACCGGGTCCATTCTTTATTATTATGTTGAATAACTGTCTTCATGCGCCTATCGATGTCTGGTGAATTCTTTTGTTATTCCATTCATTATTATTCTGTTGGAATAACCTGTTTGTGTGGACTACCGCATGCATGGTGAATGACCCTTCGTATTCATTCTTTATTAAATTGTGGAAATGATCCGTCTACGTGGATTACCGCATGGCGGGTGAAAATCCATTTGCAGTTTCGTAATTTTTCTGACCCTCAAAAATTCTAAAAAAATTTAAAATGATAATTTGATGAGTTTTCTAGATTGTGTCCAAAAATAGCGATTTTTGGATGTATAGATTAGGAGTTGTGAATTTTATGAGAAAAAACTATTTTAAAAGTAAACCCTTATAACTCATTGTGGTTAACTCCAAAATTGGTGAAATTTTTATTGGGAGTACATGTATATAACAGGAGTATACCCTGTAAATATCGGAATTTTTGGACAAAAGTACAGTCTATGATAAATGTCTAAATATTCGTCAGTTTTGGCCATATGAAAAATAGTTGATGAATTTTAAAAATTTCGAGAAAAATATATGTTCAATATGGAACTATATTCTGCTAAATCCCAGAAAAGAAAACTTTTTGGGACTGATTTGTTATTTTTCATGAAAATGGTTTAGTTACGAACATATGAATTAAATATGTTATGTGAAGTTGAAAAATTGGTAAATAGGATTTTATGGCTTGGAAATCCTATATAAGGTATATGAATATTTTTGATGAGGGATTTTATCATTGGTGATGAAATCTTATGAGTATAACATTTTTGAATGATTAAATGCATTATTTGGTAAAGCGTAAATAATAAAAATAAATTGTTTATAAGTTTAAGAAGTGATTAAAATATTGTTATAATATTAATAATATTAGATTATGAGTTTATTAAGTGATTGATAACATTTGAATTAAGGTGTTATGAAATCATTAAAATATTACTATCCACGGGTACTATTCACCCGAAAAATATATTTCTTTTTCCGTCCAAATTATTTTGGTACATGAATATTATTCTTGAATTTTACTCCACAAAGCAAAGATCATGTTGACAATTTGATATTTTTAAACTTTGGATAAATTTAAAGTCTTTAATATTTATCCTTGATTTCGCTTGATTAATGCTTATATCATTGTCATCATCCTCATGCTTATATTGTGATGAAAGTCATCTTCGCTTACGTGCATAGATAGATCGTTGATTATTGGTTTTATAGCTTGTATATCTTTGGCTTACGTGCAAAGATGGACTGTTAATTATTGGTTTTACAGATTGTATATCTTTGGCTTACGTGCAAAGATGGACTGTTGATTATTTATTTTACAGTTGTATATATTTGGCTTACGTGCATAGATGAACTGTTGATTGGTATGATTATGATCAGGTATCATTCAGTATAATCATGACCCGTAATGTTATAAATGATGCGGTAAAAGTCCTCATTGGCCCGTAGTGCATTGATGGATAATTATTGGTGTGATTATGACCAGGGATTATTTGGTATAATCATGACCATTGATGATTACATGAATATCATTGGCCCGTTGTGCAGGGATGATTCGATGACGTGGTTTATTTTTTAAGCTGAGTCTCAGCGATAAAGTTGATGAAAAACTTTTTAAATCATAGAAGATAGTATATATCATGTTCTACTTGACTCTTCAAATGGATTGCTTGTTCCGCTGCAGTTGTTGATCTAAAACTTATTGTCTATTATATTCTATCAGTTGTTATACTGTTGAAGGCTAAGGATAATGTATTCTGCATTATCTTAGTCATAATATTTCTTACTGGGCTAGTTGAGCTCACCCTTTTTTTTCATTATTCTCTTCGTGAAATGAGAATATAGCCGGGACTTAGCCTGGGAATGGAGTGATGGTCCAGGATAAGTGGCTTTAGTAGTCCTCACTATTCTATGAAATAGTTTGATAATAATTGTAATGAGGACTCCATTGAGAGTGGATATTGTCTAGAAGATAATATTCTTGTTTAAACTCTCAGTTATGTTTTGTCGTATTTTACACGACAGTTGTATAATTAAGCGTGTAGTTGAGTTCTATACCATGTTTTCTAGCGACTCAAGATGGGTAATGTATACCTGTTTTGGGGGTGTCACAATCAACCTAACATGTTTGATCTTTCTATATTTATAATCCTTGTACATCTTTTTTTAAGGACTTTACAAAGCTGTTTTGCTTTTGTAGGATCTGAAAGTAATATGCACACAAGCCAATCATGTTTGATGATAAAGCATATACTTTGTAACAATCTTATTCATTTATTAATAAAAAGTATTAATTTATTAAAGGTTTTTATTATCTACATGAATGCTGTTTTATAATATGTGATAAATCCATAGTTTTAAGCAATGCTTTTAGAATAATGATGATGATCATTCTAATGAGATCTAAATTCTTAGAAAGCTTAAAACTAAAATATTTCCCAATCGTTTGATTACTAAATTGGGGATTAGTGAATCTGGATAGATTGGTACATACGTTGCTTGCTCATTGGATGAGGATGATTGATCTCATGATCATTTGTGTGGAGACACTAAAGCAAGTATGTAGTTGCTTATTAAAGAATAAGTTCACTGAACGTGGCTCGCTAAGAAATACCTAATGGAGTTTTACTTGCTTGTCAATAGGAATTCCTGTAGTGATAGTAGTACAAGTGATCCTTGGACTTGAGATCATCATAGTATCTTGTGTATGATGAGTTATACTTTGACTTATTCCTTAAGACCTTAAGGGTATATCAAAGGGTATGCTTGGGTATAATAAGTTATACATGGAGATAATGTATGATCAATAAAGAATCTACCGCTTCTAATAAAAGAAGATAAATGTCCTATGTGATTCGATAAATGACAACCCAATAGTCCTTGGTTAAGGAATAATGAAATTAGAAAGGAGTTTCTAATTTGCATTATTTAGTGTTGTGCATTTAAGGATCTAAATATATATAATTAAATAAAATAAGACTTGACAAGTAATTTCATGTCTTATATTTAATTGGGACATCAGTATGGTGGAAGGATTGAATTGTGCAGTAATTATTTACTCAAAGGTTCTTTTATGATTAATGTTGAAATCTATATTATCCGGAAAGTCGTTGATCGCTAGAGAGAGGCTTATCCCTATTGTAGAATAAATATTATTTATTTAAATAAATAATTATTTAATTTATTTATTTAAATAAGATTAAAATTATTCTAATTGATTTATTCACAACCGGCTTAATATGGAGAACCTAAAGGGTCACACCATAGAATACGTTAAGTATATTTAAGAAGTTAATGGCATAATTGTAATAATAAGTTAAGTATATTTAATTTAATCTATGGTGATAGAATAAATTAAATAGCTTAATATTTATTATTTAATATTTTAGAACTATTAAATATAAATTAATAAGAGGAGTCTTATTATTATTATTTAATTGAAAAGGAGTTTGAGAATTAATTAATAAAAGTATTCTCAAATATCCTAATAGGATTAGGAGGCAAATTAATCAAAAGAGTTTAATTAATTATCCCTAATAAGATTAGGGAGCTTAATTAATTAAAAGAATTTAATTAAGTAAATAAAACTCAATTCCTTAATTGTTAAGGAGGGTTGCCTACATCTATAAATAAGAGGAGTCTTATTATGGGTGAGGTGGTTGTTGACGTTTTCATAGAATACGTAATTCCAATAGTTGGGAGAGTACAGCCTTTTCTATGAGAGATAGAAAAACTATGGTTTTGCCAAATACTCATCTTCTTGAATTTTGTTCTTCCTTGGTGGATCACCTCTAGAGGCCAAACACTTGGGTAGCTAACGTTGATCAAAGGAAGGAACCAAACCCGGTAGATTCAAGTTGAACGCGAAAAGAATTTGAAGGTGAACTTGTACTTGAAGCTCGAATCTTTAAGGGTATGATTCTTATTCTTTATCTTTTCATTTAATTAATAATTGTGCATAAATGATGATCCGAGTATATGGTTTGTAAAATTTTAAACTCTGATTTTTCCACATTTCCGCTTATTTTGTGCAATTTGATTGCGTTCATGAATATTACAAACCTAACAGTGGTATCAAAGCCAAACATTTATGCGAATTATTAATTGTTTTAATTTAATATGTATATTGATATGTGTGGGCATAATTTATTGTATAAAATTTATCCAAAAAAAAAACACGAAATCTGTTGGCATTTTTTTTTTATTTCGATAATTTTTTTCCCCTCGTTGTGCCATATGCGTGGATTGACGCATGGACGTTAATCATTGCAGGAGATTCTTATGTGAATCACTTTACATGTTTTAGATTACCTATATCACTTTACATTGAAGGTGGTTTTTTTTTTTAAAAAAAGGTTACAGGTGATTCTTTAAAGGGTTCATGGAGGTTATTGTTATACTTATATAATAGTCATATATATGCCTATAATTATGAAGCATCATGGTTTGTTTGCTTCGGTTTGTAATAGTCATATATGTGTCTGATGTATTATTACTTCGGAAATATGCATTCCGTACCATACGGTTATATTATATATATATAATATATTATTCTCAATTATTTTATAATTAAAATAAAAGTTTATTTTAATTTTAAAATAAAAGGTTTATTTTAATATTAAAATAATAAAAAAATTATTTTAATTTTAAAATTGAATTTCATGCTAACTAATTATAGTTGGAATTAAATTCAATGATAACTGATCGAGTTGAAATTAGATTCCATGTTTCCTTAAATAAGGGAGTTTATTTAGATATGAAATAAGATTTCATATTATTCAAAATAAAAGAGTTTATGTGTGAATAGGAAAGAGAATCTGTATTTCTTAAATAAAGAAGTTTATTTAGATATGGAATGAGATTTCATATTATTCAAAATAAAAGAGTTTATTTGTGAATAGGAAAGAGAATTCGTGTTTCCTTTAATAAAAGTTTTTTACATGAAATTGGATTCTATAATTAATTAAAATAAAGGAGTTTATTTTGATTCAAAATTAGATTTTATAACTAACTATTAAATGATATCAATATATATATATATATGATATATATATATATATATATATATATATATATGAATGTTTATTTTTCATGAGATGAATTTTATTTATTGATGCATATGGTGATGTGTATGATAATAAATGTGATTGATTATGGACTATCGACCAACACGATTGGATTTTATTTTAGTTGGATGTATGAATGTATGGGTTTTATTAAATGGGGTCTGCATGCACTCGCCTTCTCTAAATTTTCTTAATGTAAATTCTATCTCCCTCTTATGCATTTCTCCTCGATCACGATTAAGGTTTCTATTTATTTTAAATAATTTCGTAATATGAATAGTTAGAATTAATTTTAAAGAATTGGAGATCAAGGAGCAAGGAGTGCTTCAAGACCCATTTGTAATGGTGCCCGGGTTTAAATGTAATATTTATATTTAAATATTAATTTTACACCCTGAGGTTTGACCTTTTCGTTCACTTGGTGGCTCTAGTGAACCAAACTAGAATAAAAGTTCATAATCAA